>JAWPHD010009843.1:0-99704 GCA_037043455.1 Cyrtodaria siliqua | reverse complement strand
CCGCTTTAGTCCCGGGGGACTATATCTTTTTCCAATTTCACAATATGATTCATTCCGTAAAATATTTTAAAACACTAACCCCCAAAACACTTCTAACCCCTCGGTGAGATTTCTATATCTCACATGGATACTCATGATGGATTCTTATATTCCCGGAGAAAACTTCCTCTTACAAGGCATTGGTATCATAAGAATGAAACTCAACAAACCCTCTAATATATGGTTCCGTTTTAGTCCCCGGGGACTTTATATTTTTTCAATTTCTCAATACGATTCATTCCGTAAAAGATTTTAAAACACTTCCCCTAAAACACTCCTATGCCCCATTTTGCTGAAGTAATCTATCCCCCCGAAGAAAACCCTCTTCCCAGAGAAATCGTCCTCTTACAAGGCATTAATATGATAAGAATGTGAAAACTTATTACCTATATATGGTCCCGTTTTAGTCCCTAACAGGATCATATATAAGCGGCGTTTGTTGAGTTTCGTTCTTATGATACCAATGCCTTGTAAGATGACGTTTTCTCCGGGAAGAGGGTTTTCTTCGGGGATAGATTGCTTCAGCAAAATGGGGCACGGCAGTGTTTTGGGGGTAAGTGTTTTGAAACGTTTACGGAATGAATCGCATTGAGAAATTGAAAAAAGATAGTCCCCGGGGACTAAAACGGGACCATATATGAGGCGTTTGTTGAGTTTCATTCTTATGATACCAATGCCTTGTAAGAGGAAGTTTTCTCCGGGAAGAGGGTTTTCTTCGGGGGATATATTGCTTCAGCAAAATGGGGCACGGCAGTGTTTTGGGGGTAAGTGTTTTGAAAACGTTTACGGAATGAATCGCATTGAGAAATTGAAAAAAGATATAGTCCCCGGGGACTAAAACGGGACCATATATAAGAGGCGTTTGTTGAGTTTCATTCTTATGATACCAATGCCTTGTAAGAGGAAGTTTTCTCCGGGAAGACGGGTTTCTTCGGGGGATAGGTTGCTTCAGCAAAATGGAGCACGGCAATGTTTTGGGGGTAAGTGTTTTAAAATAGTTTACGGAATGAATCGCATTGAGAAATTGGAAAAAGATATAGTCCCCGGGGACTAAAACGGGACCATATCATTCTTATGATACCAATGCCTTGTAAGAGAAAGTGTTTTAAAATCTTTAACGGAATCTATGGTATTCAGAAATTTAAAAATACGTATAGTCCCCGGGGAGTACAAGGCGACCTTATATAACTCACGAGTCGTCTATTTTATTGTTATCATGTCAATGCGTTTCTTCAAAACGGGGTCTGCATTGTTTCGGTGGGTAAGTCTTTTATAACACTGTACACAGTCAATGTTATTGACAAATTGAAATACATTTATAGTCTGCAGGTACTGTGATAATACCATATACGGCATAAGGAGCGATTGAACCACACATTCCACAGTATGTTGTAATTGGTTTTACATGAACATTATACTCAGTGTAATATAAAAAAAGAGTAGATAATCACGGTATAACGGTTAGTGCACGAAACCTGATAAAAATGCGTGCTGAACATGGTACGATGGTATGTGAGCAAAACATGCTTTATCCACATGCATGACAACATGAAGGTGGCGATTTACCCATTGCAATTTCACATATTACAGTCAGTGTATAGTTCTGTTGAAATGGCGGCACGACGAACAGGCGGAAATTATCGACAGAGAATAAAGGACGAGCATGATATTGAATTTAAGGACTTCCAAAATCCTTGGAATTTTTATTCCTTGTTTCTCGGGGAAAATGTGGATTCATGTCCGATAGCGTATTTATAAACCGTAAAGCGTCTGCATGATCATGATTCTGGAATCTTACGAAAGTGAAGCATTTCTGTAGAACTCACAACACTATTATCTCCCTGGAATACTCCTGCCCTACAGATGAAGGAGGTAGATAATAAAAACAAGTTCGCTTTTCTACATTTTACAGGATACATTGATTTATCTTTACCAGGTTCTAAATCTACAGCATTTTAGGAAGAGATCACAGAAAAATGCATGTTGATATAAGATTTCTAGCTAATTCTGCCTCATTTTACACATCATGGGTCTAATCTCCACGGGGTTGTATTTTTGTCTAAATTTTGACAGGTGTCACGCAAACATGAAATTAAAAACAGTTCAATCTGGTAAATATTTGTTAAAAGTTAATAACATGCAGATATTGGATCAATGAAGAATTTAAGCATAAATACATGTTGCAAAATCTTTTTTATCTCTGCCACGAACAAAAACGTTACAATGGGACCCTATGTAGCATGGATCACAAGGGAAGCAACTCCGTTTCGCCGGATTTTGCGCATGGGCATTAGGTGTAGCACACCCATTGCAACACAGGAAGTGTCGGCCTGGGGTAGTCGCATAATGGCGTCAATAAATAATTCTGATTCCTTTTAGTTAAAAAAGGCATTTTCACTAATTTAAAGTTCTATTTTTGGTTTATATCACATTGTTGATCTATTTGTTACATTTTTCAAGCATTGCCATGTTAAAATTGTGAGTTTTTAATTTATTTTGCTTATATGGAAATGAGTGTATGAATACAATATTATGGCATCTCAGTGTTTATGTTTTTAAAGGGACCATTCATTCATGAGACAAGTTCTTTCTTAGAAGATACATGACCCCCATTTTTCTGTGGATATTTTGGCAGCATATGTGTCATTTGTGATGAGAATATAAGTTATTCATTTTTAATTTGGGCCCAGATATGAATGACAACATGGCATTTAAATTTTAATTCACACACAACTCAATGCAACAATCAATGGGTGTGTTACACCATTATTGGTCTCGCTTTGATATGAATATAGTGTGTGTGATTTACAGGCTGTAAAATCATTTTTGATTGGTTATTCCCCCGACTATTGACCAATACAAACAGCGGTAACATTAAACCCATTAAACATGTGCCTTTTCCTTTGCTGGAAGAAATCTGACGAAACCGCAACATAATTTGAAATTTTGAAAAGTGAAAAAAAGGTATGTATGCACCGTGCGTGTTGAATTAAATTATTGCCGTATTTCCCAAGAATGATATGTTTTAAATGAAAATCAGTCAAAGGTTTGACCGAAAATGATTGTAAAATGTAAGAATTTCGTTGTATTACAACCTCACTAATGGCATTTACCGGAAATTGTCGAGTGTTGACGAGCATTTCAGTACATGATACATGCATGTTTATTTGTTAAATTGAAGCTATTTTTGTTACGTAGGTACAGGTAAACTATTCTTTTTTTGTTTTCTTCGACTCCATTTCATGTATTGTTATGTAAATTACATTGTAAAACAGCAATGTTTCTTCCACTTTATGTTAAATTGATTATTTGATTTTGATTTGAGATTGCACGATTTCGGACAAGCTGAATTTCGGACATACTGACATTTTGCTATTAAATATAACGACAAGGGGTAGTTTTACTGCTGCACTAATTGTTATGTTCATTTTGATGGGTAAGAAAATACTGTTTGCTTATTGTTTTGAGATTTATATTTTAATTTTCCTATTTTAGCCTGATTATGTCAGATGATTCAAGCCCTGAAGAAAGGCTATAGCGAAGTTCACAAGATATTTTTGCAGACAGTGAAAGTGAAACAGATCATTTGAGCCATCATGAACCTGAATTAATCATCATTAGTTCAGACTCAGACACGAAAGTCAACCTCCGAGTCAAAGCCACGCTATATCCTCAGACACCGAAACTCAACCTCCGAGTCAAAGCCACGCTATATCCTCAGACACCGAAACTCAACCTCCGAGTCAAAGCCACGCTATATCCCCAGCGCCACTGGCTGGGTCAACTGAATTAGTTAGTTTTTTTATCAGTCATGTTCCTTTTTATTGTAAAAAGACTGGCCAGTTCTCCGACGGTAAGCGTCGGCCAATAGCAGTGTTTTATACTGTCAACATTCATAAACTGTACTTATACATAATTTTTATTTGTGTTTATGTGTACATGGAATATACAAAAGTGTAATAAACTTCATTACTAGTGCATATGGGTTTGTAATTTACTTGTATATTGCTGGGACTAATTTTTGGTGTTAAAAAATTGGCGTTTTTATTTCTCACCCACATAGCAGGATTACTAAAAATCATAAAAAATCAATTTTTTCACATTTTTCAATCAAATAAAAAAACATTTGGCTTCTAATACATAATAGTATATAAAAAGCATTTCTTTTTGAAAAATATTTAACAAAAAAAAAAATTCATGATCCATGCTACCCTATGGAAAATTAATTGTGGTGTGAGACGTGTAACTACTTAAGTTAACTGAAAACTTTCATCCCCGCTGGGAGGAAAACGGGATATTGCCTTTTAATTTATTTAAGAACATTCAAAGATATTATGTTGACACACAGTATGTACAAATATAATTATTCGTGGCCCAGTTTCGTTTTCAGCCGTGGCTCGGCTGACAGTTCTCATGACGCATGCGCACTGACGATAATAATGGAGCTGACGTATTTCATGCTTCAGCGGAAATTCCCATGTCGCATTTTCTTCCCTGTTCAGTATATATATGCAAATGACCTGACCGGACTTCCCCCTCCCTCCCCTCTAATTCCAAGCGTCTAATACGAGAGATGATACTACGATCGAGTGCGAGAATGACGGCGGAGCGTATTATAACTAATGGTTTAAAAATGTCAGTGTGTATCTGTTCAAGCATGGAATCAGTGGCCGTATATTTTCACAGTGTTCTATTTTTATAATCGTTTAGAGACAGTGAATAGTATCGGTAGTACGGTATACACAACTCGACTCATACGCCATCTTCCATGAAAACGGTACCTGAAAACCTAGTCTCGTATAGTTCTCTGTTCGATTATATCAGGAATTATACTAAATGTAAAATGAAAACTATACTCCGTGTTCATCTGATAAATTAACGTTTGTAGATCATTTGAACAAAACAAAGCTACGTATAAACGGACACCTAAACGTAATGACACACTTCGGCCATTTTATTTTTAAATGGATCAGGTTTAAGAATGTGGCAGGCACTTTGATTTATTTATCACGTTAAACCTGATTGCATATATTTTAAATAAAGGGTAATGACATTGTTTTGTTATCAAACTTTAGGCTCTAAAACAATCTAAAGGGGCCTACTCAACAATTTGTAATAAAAAACACTTTGCGTTGAACTAATCAGATAACTGTTATTATTGATTTGCAGTATGCAACTTATGGGTTATGTTCCCTTTTTGTGTAAAAATGCCTTTGAAATTGCACTTCAAAAAGATAAAAAATAAAACTCAAATAATCTTGAATATTTTTTGCATGACCCTTTCAGTATAATATTTTACACATTTTTCTAGGCATTGCTACCCTTGCATTATTGAATTGAATTGAATTGGATTTTATTGTCGCACCAACAGCTAAGGTCATATGGCGACTTTCCGGCTTCCACTGGTGGAGGAAGACCCCAGGTGCCCCTCCGGGTAGAACCACCGCCCTTGCATTATAAATACATACTTGATAAATATGTGATTTAGTCGATACACACATGACCTTGAGACACTATTATCAAGTTAGTGTATTATTCAAGTATAACAGTAAACACAGTCTAGATAAAAATGTAAACATAACACTGCAAGTTACATGTGTTTCTTTTGTTAACGCACTTTCAGTTTGATGCAACATTGATTATGTTTAATCAGTTGTAAACAACATACATTTGCATACAAATGCAAGCCTTAGTTAACTGTCTATAAAAAGCGCGCAAGTAATACTTACAAATGATGAAAATTAAGCCTTGAAGAGTTCTGGGAAGACCAAAAAATATCCATGTATGTTTTATTGGTGTCCGATGATTACTCCCTTATTTTCATGTCCAATGTTATACTTCTTACTTCAGTACTTTTATTCATTCGATCTTTGGAGATCGCTGGGCCCGATACTTATATTTAGTTTTCGGTGGTACATTTTCAATTGCTTTTGTTTTCTTACTTAATTTTTGATTCGGTGGTTCCACTACTCCGGCCAATAAAAGGCTCTGGGTATATACTATAGGATCATAGGATATGTTGTCTGCTTTTTAATTTAGTCTTTTGGCTGTTACTTGTGATACGCAGGCTTCATAGCCGCTGCTCCCAACTAAATTCCATTATGTTTATATTGCTCTTCGGGGCATTTAAGTTTATTAGATACTTGGACCATACGCCCTACGACATGGGGAAGTAGTACACTCCATGTCCACCGCCATATGCATGACATCTTCGGGATGGTTAAAATGTTGTACTATTGATTTTATTAATATTGAGTTCTGCTCAACCCGGGGCTAGAGGGCGTGAGCGGTAGCTGGCATATTTCACTACCGCTCCTGAAGTCTCGATCAAACCGAGACTGCAATATTTCGTATGTGTCGTGCTCGGCCGTTTCCAAAGGTCCATTATCGTACTCTTTTTTTTTTTCTTTGCCACTATATTTAAAAACAAGAGGTCAATGACCTTGAAGCTTTTTTAGAAAATTTATTTTTAGCTGTGGTGGCCATCTTGAATTTCTGGCCGACCTGAAATTTTGCTAGGATCAATTAGACATCAAGAGCAACATTCCTGTGAAGTTTCATAAAAATCCGTCAAGTAGTTTCAGAGGAATAGTCGCTACACGTTTTCATTATATAACTATGTAAACAAAGATGGCCGCTGACAGCCATGTTTAACATCGAATCAAAACGATTTTTGACAAGGACTAACATCATATCATGCTGATCATTTTAGAAAAAGTCCCATATCAATATCACTTATAGTTTTCAAGAAGTAGTCGCTACAAACTTGTATTTTGAAAATATATTTTTAGCCATGGCAGCCATCCTGAAATTTTGCAAGGATCAATTAGACATCAAGAGCAACATTCCTGTGAAGTTTCATGAAAATCCGTCAAGTAGTTTCAGAGGAGTAGTCGCTACAAGTTTTCATCATATAACTCTATGTAAACAAAGATGGCGACTGGCAGCCATGTTTAACGTCGAATAAAAATAATGTTTGACTCTAATAAGCATCATGTCATGCTGATCATTTTACAAAAAGTCCCATATCAATATCACTTATAGTTTTCAAGACGTAGTCGCTACAAACTTCTTTTTTCCTTCAGCAAAGGAAATTCAAGATGGCCGCCACGGCTAAAAATAAATTTTCAAAAAACAAGTCTATAGCGACTACTTCCTGAAATCAAAATCAATCAGTAGAGCTTCAAGGTCATTGACTTCTTGTTATACATGGGTATTATGCACAACATATATACACTAAATTTGAAAATCATACCAATTTTATAACTGGCGTAAAAGAACAGTTCCAACAACTGATATGTATATAGGAATAATCAATGTTTAAGTGTTCAAGTTGTATTATATACCGGCACTGTCTGCATGTCAAGTGACTTTTATATGTTAGGTAAACTTTATCAAACAATCCGTGACACTCGGTGAATTATATTTTTTTTCAGTGTATATTGCGAACAGTGGCAATTCCTTAAGACAAATAATTGTCATACTGTATGTAGCCACTTCACACAACAACATATGCACCTCCTCCAGTTTGGCCACACAACAACATGTGCGCCTCCTCCAGTTGAGCCACACAACAACATGTGCGCCTCCTCCAGTTGGGCCACACAACAACATGTGCGCCTCCTCCAGTCGGGCGAGTATGTAGCCATCTGGGATGTATACTTCACACAACGACATGTGTGCCTCCTCCAGTTGGGCGAATATGTAGCCACTTCACACAGCAACATGTGCGCATCCTCCAGTTGGGCGAGTATGTAGCCACTTCACACAACATGTGCGCCTCCTCCAGTTGGGCAAGTATGTAGCCACTTCACACAACAACATGTGGGCCTCCTTCATTTGGGCGAGTATGTAGCCATACTTCACACATATGTATCCGTCCGGGATGTATACTTCACACAACAACATGTGCGCCTCCTCCAGTTGGGCGAGTATGTAGCCGTCTGGGATGTATATATACTTCACACAACAACATGTGCGCCTCCTCCAGTTGGGCGAGTATGTAGCCGTCCGGGATGTATACTTCACACAACAACATGTGTGCCTCCTCCAGTTGGGCGAGTATGTAGCCGTCCGGGATGTATACTTCACACAACAACATGTGAGCCTCCTCCAGTTGGGCGAGTGTCTGGGATTTATACTTCACACAACAACATGTGCGCCTCCTCCAGTTGGGCGAGTATGTAGCTGTCCGGGATGTATACTTCACACAACAATATGTGCGCCTCCTCCAGTTGGGCGAGTATGTAGCCGTCTGGGATGTATACTTCACACAACATGTGCGCCTCCTCCAGTTGGGCGAGTATGTAGCCGTCTGGGATGTATACTTCACACAACATGTGCGCCTCCTCCAGTTGGGTGAGTATGTAGCCGTCCGGGATGTATACTTCACACAACAACATGTGCGCCTCCTCCAGTTGGGCGAGTATGTAGTGTCCGGGATGCCATGACATCTGTGTATTTCTACAATGGCTCTCATACACAACCTCGTTGCGTATGTGATGTCATCTATCTGAAAATATAAGAAACAATTCCTAGAAGTACATGATAGTTTATTCGTTGTTTAAGGATCACGCTGAATGTGCAGTATATATACTGAGAAAACACTAACATACAAAATGGCACTTTTTGTTCGTAGAAAAAATGATGCCTTTTGTTCGCACAAAATTTGAAAAAGAGACGCTTTTTGTCCGTGCGGCGCTTCTTGTCCGCAAATGATGCCTTTTGTCCGCATGCGCTTTTTGTCTGCACAAAATTTGAAAAAGTGACGCTTTTTGTCCGCACGGCACATTTTGTCCGTAGAAAAAATGATGCCTTTTGTCCGCACAAAATCTGAAAAAGTGACGCCTTTTGTCCGCGCGGCACTTTTTGTCCACATAAATTCAGAAAAAATGATCCTTTTTGTCCGCACAGTGTCCTCGTGACGCTTTTTATCTACAGACAAAAAGTCACTGTAGGTGACAAATGCCCCCAATATTGTTTTGACCTTTTTCTTTTAAGTGTAAGCTTGACCTTAGAGCCACGGACCTGGATTTTGTCACGTTATTTGACAAGGTGACCGGTTGTGTTGAGACACGGGGTGTCATTAAATATACTGGTAAGTGTCTGGTGTAGTTGTAAAGCTTCTCCAAAAACATTGGACATGAAGTTGAATATGTATATACATGTCAAGTTCATTCTCCTTTGTGTCTGTTTTTGATAAAACTGAGTATTATAAGTATAGTGTTTAAATACTAGTATATATTAAGGCAAGATTAACTTAAGTAGAATACCGCTTAAGCCGGTGCTAGGGGGCGTGAGAGGTGTTGCTTCTTTCATTACTTCTCATGAACAGACTCAATAAAACCGGTCTGCTGCTTTATTCTCTTAATTGTGTTTGTTGCTCCCAAAGGATCCCCTTTATCAGTATTTATTTACATTCGATGGTGACAACCTTTGATTATTCTTAGAGTTTTGTCTTAAAGTAACACAAGCGCCAAATTTTGCATATATGCGAATTAAAACTATATTATCCACGGGTTAATAAAATACCCGCACATGAACATGTGTGAAATGAATTTAAGAGTTTGTAACTTGTTATTCGAAGCTTCAAGCAATAACAAAAAGGCAGGCCGGATTTCATGTTTATATTGTTATGCTAGAGTTAGGATTTGCAATTATAAATTAGTTACATATATCTAAATTTGTGCATCGATTGTAAAATTTGCCTGCTGTTGGCGTGTGGGTTACGTTAAAAGCAGGATAAAGTGTAACAAAGGGAAGATGCCATAACATGCCGTTGTTTTGTGAGCGGGCAGCTGTTATACACAAACCTCTCAAAAACAGAAGTGCAGGACTAGGAAATAATCAATAACGAAACACAATGAAATCATGTTTTTTTCTGAAATACAAACAACAAAACTAGATGCCCAAAAGGGCCTGTAGACGCTCTACTGGCTAAAACGGAACATACAATTCCCATCAGTACTTCTTTTAAAAAAATTGCAAAAACAAAAGGGCCAGGATGATCATACATTGCTCACAAGGTAATCATGGGCAATAAGTCTGCTGTGTCTAGTCTGGCATGGGTATTTCTTAATTTTCTTCCTCACGTTCTTCTGTGAATGAGATTTCATAACGGTATCTAGTCATTTCGTAACATTACCTTTTCGTAACCGTACAATCTTGGTTGAATTGTAACCATTGCGTTAGTCATATCGTAACCATTCAAAATCATTAAGTCAAATCGTAACCATCAGTCGCATAATAAATAATATTATTAATTTTAAGTATAAGTGTCCGAGACGTAATCGTTACCTGGTTAGGCTAGACAGTGAATCAGTTGTTAGAATGTCAACAGTTTTACATGAGAAAGGTGTGACATTCCTAAAATAATAATCAAAGTCCTGCTAATTGAATGGCTAATTATCCCTTTTCAAATGAGCGGTCTCGTTTTATGTACCGTATGACACATTCCATAGAGCATATTTTCAAACGATGCGTACATTCCAAAAAAAAAGAGAAGAAAACTAAAATAATTCATATTTTATGGAACTTTATTGCAAATACATGATCATTATCATTGTTATTATCATAACAAAACAAAATAAAACGTTAGCACATTCGTCACAAGCACATAAATATGAATGTATGAATTCAATCAAAATTTTCATTGAACAGCAATATTTTGACATTTCAATATATAATGTTATATATGTACCCAACCCGTTTATTCAGTTAATAAGTATATATTAAAAACGATAAGAATATATTTAAATAACAAAATTTGACATATGATTACAAGTTTAACTTTCGAAACGAAATAAAAGTTAATCTTGTAACAGCACTGCGTTGGATTTTCAAATTATATAAATATTTAATAAAACGAGAATAGATATATGATTATAAGTTTAACTTTTAGAAACGAAATAAAAGTTAATCTTGTATCATCACTGTGTTTGATTTTCAAATTATATAAATATTTATCAAAACAAGAATAAATATATGATGGCAAGACTTTTTAAAACGATATAAAAGTTAATCTTGCATCAACACTGCATCAAAATGAAATATTGCATCAGTCATATACAACAATATACATTTCATTCAATATAGATCACTATGTCCATATTTATTTAGTGTATACACGGGACAGGTTTCTCAGCAACTTATCAGCTGACATCCCTCCCTCGGCGTATTCAGCCCACGTTGAGAAGATTTTGCCCTCCATTTGTCTTGTTGTCTTCTTTTGGTGCTTGGTGAGCTTCTTCGCCGAGACGAGCTTTACTTGCGTTGCCACAAATTCAGCCTCTCTATGAAGAAGCTCTACCAACACGTAGAACGGCGGCAGAGTTTTGGACGCGGGTGTTCAGGCGTCTGTGCCACCCCTCACAGTCGTTGTTAGTCCTCACTGGGCTTCCGTACACGGACCAGTCAGCTGGGGACCACACCGCGTTCTCAATCCAGGTGTCCCGGACGTAATTGAACACACCCATCAGCTGTGCGTTGTCGGCTGCCTGTGACGTCCATACGTAGCGAGGCCGCTTCAGCCGTCAGGTCGGCAGCAAACGATACTCGTGTGCTCTCAGCATCTGGAAACTCTGAGATGGATCGCTGAAAGCAAAGAACAAATGGTTATAATAGAGAATCATTGTACTATAAACGAATATTTCATTAGCATTTCATCGAGGCACATGATTTTGTATTTGTAAGCTAAGGAATTGTTTCAGTTTATTTACATATACACGCTACTCGCAAATCTTAATACATACCTGTCTGAAATCTGAGCACGACTCACAGATAAATTCGACCTCCACAAGCCCTTTCTTCATCTTGGCGTACAGGTATTTAGAGATTCCTGTATTGCCACATCCACGATGTTGCCAACCCTTACACACATCGCATTCTATCGCCTGATGGTGGTTATGCACACTACTCGAACATAAGCACAAGTATTTGTTGAAGGCATGGTTGCAATAATGCAGTAATTTCACAATTGTGTTGTACACATTTATATTGAAAACTAGTGGGTGACACGACTCACTATGATCTTTAAGACAAATATAATTATATTGTTTGTACAAACCTACAAATAATTATCAAAATAATATAGTTCAAACATGTGTTTAAATGCAATTATTATGTATATATCATTTATATTGAAAACTAGTGGGTGACACGACTCACTATGATCTTTAAGACAAATATAATTATATTGTTTGTACAAACCTACAAATAATTATCCAAATAATATAGTTCAAACATGTGTTTAAATGCAATTATTATGCATAACTAGAGTGTTCACAAGGCTTAATATTTTTCAGCGGCCATAACTCAGGTTAAATTATTACGATCTCGCTGGTTTTCGAACTTGTCCCAGCTTTCATTGACATATAGACACTGGCAAAGTTTCGTTTAGATCCGATTAATATTAAAGACCCTAGAGTGTTCACAAGGTGGAAAATAGCATTTTTCTGAAAAACAAAGGCCAAAACTTCAACAGACCCGATTTGGCTGGTTTTCGAACTTGTCCGAGCTTTTTTTTAAAATGAACAATCTATGCATGTTTAGTAAAGATCAAATAATAAATGAAGGAGCTAGAGTGTTCACAAGGCTAAATATGGCATTTTTCAGAAAAACAAGGGCCAGAACTCCGGTGAAATTATTCCGATCTCGCTGGTTTTCAAACTTTAGCAAGCTTTCAATGATATGAAAACACTGGCAGTTTCGTTAAGATCCGATTAAACACAGGCAGTTTCGTTAAGATCCGATTAATATTGAACCCTAGAGTGTTCATAAGGCAGAAAATAGCATTTTCCAGAAAAAGAAGGGCCATAACTCCGTAGTTACTGACCCGATTGACTGGTTTTCAAACTTGTCCCAGCTTTCGTTAATGTTAATAATCTATGCAAAAAAAGAAATATAAAAAGATCGGGACAGGGAAAGTAGCATTCAAGGAGGACAGTCAACCACAAAACACAGAAACAAACACGCAAACAGACAAACAAGAAGGCAAAAGCAATAATAAATGTAAACGACATCACAAACACAAAAGGGTTGACAATAGGGCTACCACCTTGGAACGGTCAGTGGCAAAGTAGGCAGGCCACTGAGGGTTTAAACCGGTTCTAGGGTGCATCAAACCTCACACTTACCCTACCCTACTGTTACCCCATTAAAACAGGACGGTGTAAATAAAGAAATCCCCGCCATATCTAATCTAACCAACAAGGCAGCATCAATAGGCAATATAAGTAAAACACAAATATGCTCGTGTAAATATAATACAAAAAAACAATAGCCTAGAAAGCCACAATGAAGGTACTCAATGACTTGGCAGAAGCCAGAGCAGTAAGAGAATCAACCATTAAGGGCACGACAAGAAAGTAATGGACAAACATCAAACGCCACCGTCCCAATGGGCTTTACGCAGGCTTCATTTACTTAAAAAAAGAGTATGATAATGGACCTTTGGAAACAGCCAAGCACGACACATACGAAATATTGCAGTCTCGGTTTGATTGAGACTGTTCATTAGTGGTAGTGAAATATGCTAGCTACCGCTCACGCTCTCTAGCCCCGGGTTGAGCAGAACTCAATATTCATAAAATCAACAGCACAAAATTTTAACCATCACGAAGATGGCATGCATATGGCGGTGGACATGGAGTTATCCTTCTTTAATATATTCCCCATGTCGTACGGCGTATGGTCCCAGTATCTAATAAAATGAAATGCCCTGAAGAGCGAAATAAACATAATGGAATTTAGTTGGGAGCAGCGGTTATGAAGCCTGCGTATAAAAAGCAGACAACATATCCTATGAGTGGTTAAACAATTCCCAGATCCTTTTATCGGCCGGAGTAGTTGTTGCAAACACTAATTGGGGAGCAGATCGTAAAGTACTTTTACAACTTTATAGATCTCTTATCAGATCCAAGCTGGACTACGGCTCAATAGTATATGGATCGACACGCAAATCATATTTGCAGATGCTCGATGCTATTAATAATCAAGGATTACGACTTTCTCCGAGTAACGGTTTAATTGAATGGAGTTTATTGTTAACTGACAAATCCCAAGCGGCTTGCCAAGAGTTATGAATATATATGTTAATACAACTTTTAAAATCAGTATAAGGTAATTTGGTATCAGATATATGTAAACATAATGCTGCTTTAGCAGCACTATCAGCTCTATCATTACCACGTATTCCTACATGGATTGGAAACCAGCAGAAAATAATAACATTATCAATTATAAGAGAATTGTACTTTCTAAAAGTTGAAGCACAACTGGGTTATCATGTTTCAGATTACCCAGTGCTTGAAGAGATGAAAGGGAATCAGAATGGACCACCAAATGGTCATCATCAGATTCCTGAATATAATTTAAGGCAAGTTCAATTGAAGGCAAGTTCAGTTGCCTTAAGTTCAGCTGAAAAGATAGAGGCCTTGTCAGTCAGGCGGCTCTTTATGCTGTGTTTGTGAACAACAGCTGCTGCAGCTACCTTATCTCCATCTTTATAACCATCTGTGTATATATGTTGAAAGTTACTGTATTTCGATTTAATTTCATTACATTTGCTTTGAAAGACAGTGGGGTCTGTACTGGATTTGTTACTATTACAAAGATCAAAAATTATTGTTGGTGTTTCCAAAGTCCACGGTGGAATTTGTGGTACTTTGTACTTGACAATCAAATTTAGGTCGATTTTAGTGTCTCTTAATATTGGTTTAATACGAAGACCAAATGGTCGGATGGCCTTCGGTTTTCGATAAAAAAGATGTTCACAACTAGGATTAAAACATATTGAAGGGCTAATTTGTCCCGTCTATGAGACAGTGATGGTTCATTAGCTTCAACATATAGACTTTCGGCTGGTGATGTACGAAAGGCACCTAAGGCGAGTCGTAATCCTTGATTCTGTATAGGATCGAGCATCTGTTAGTATGCCTTACGAGTCGATCCATATACTATTGAGCCGTAGTCCAGCTTGGATCTGATAAGAGATCTATAAAGTTGTAAAAGGACTTTACGATCCGCTCCCCAGTTAGTGTTTGCAACAACTTTAAGTAAATTAAGAGCTTTAAGGCACTTGGCCTTCAAGTATTTAAGGTGTGGTGTAAACGTTAATTTACGGTCGAAAATAAGATCAAGGAATTTTGTCTCATCCACTACTGGTATTGGTGACCCATACAGTGTTAGATGAGGGTCTTCATGATGTTTACGTAGTTGACAAAAGTGCATACAATTAGTTCTAGATTTAGAAAATTTAAAACCATTTTCATCCGACCAGGTCGGAAGTTTATTCAGACATTGTTGCAGTTGTCTCAATAGTGTTCATGTTTTTTGCACGATAACATATAACAAATCGTCAACATATATAGCGAGCAATCCACACCAGGATTGATGCATTTAACTATACTATTAATTTTATACTAAAAAGGGTGACAGAGAGTATGCTGCCATGTGGCACACCCATCTCCTGTTAATGGATGTCAGAGGGTTGAACCCATTCGGACACGAAACTGTCTGTCCTCTTAAGAAATTTTCTATAAAAATTGCTAATCGAGCTCTAAGACCAAGGTCATGAAGATCATTCATGATACCGTACTTTCATGCAGTATCATAAGCTTTCTTCAAGTCAAAAAATACAGCGACTAGATGTTCTTTCTTTACGAAAGCTTCCTTAATAAATGATTAAAATCGAATGAGATTGTCTGTTGTGCCTCGTTGGCGCCGGAATCCACTTTGATACTTTGTTATCAGCTTGTTGGATTCCAGGTACCAAACGAGTCTCATTAATCATTCGTTCCATGGTTTTACATATACAACTCCTTAAAGCAATAGGGCGATAATTTATTGGGTCCGTATGATCCTTTCAGGGTTTGGGGACTGGAATAACGATTGCTTCCCGCAAAGAATCAGGGAAGTTTCCGTTCACCCAAACTTTATTCAATATATCAAGAAGTGTAGAGAGAGGTTTCAGGTAAATGTTTTAATAATTGATAATGGATATCATCAGGACCAGCTGATGTATCATGAGCCTTTTTAAGGGATTCTCGAAGTTCTTTGAGAGTGAACAGTTTATTGTATTTCTCCAAATTTTTAGACTTGAAATTCAGCTTCTTCTGTTCTTTTAGTTTCTTATTTTTTAAAACATTTGGTTGACAATTTTCAGAAGAAGAGTTTTTAGAAAAAGTTTCTGCCAAAGTGTTCATAATATCTTTGACCGAAGTAATATCCTCATTATCAGAAATCAACTAGAATTACCTTAACCGTTTATTTTCCAGACCATGTCCCATGCCTTCTTAAGAGATGAGCGAGAATTCAGCCTAGAGATGTAACATCTCCAGGATTTCCTCTTGCTATCCTTAATAGTACGACGGGCTTTCACACGAAAAACTCTAAAAGTATCTAAATTATTTCGAGTTGGCCGCAAGTTAAAAGCATTCAATGCAGCTTTACGATCGCTGACTGCCTTTTTGCAGTAATCATCGTACCATGGTTTATGTGGGCGTTTTGGATTTGCCGAGGTTTTTGGAATAGTTTGATCAGCTATATCATGAAGGGTTTTGGTAAAAAGAGCAGTTGCGTCTTCGACATCCTCGAAAACGGATGGCTTTAACTGTTCCTCACAAAGAGATTGAAACGTATCCCAATCAGCTTTGCGAAGTTTCCATCGTTGCGTTTTTTCGAGAAGTGGAGGGCCGATATTTTCAAGAAATAAGGGGAAGTGGTCACTTCCACATAGGTCGTCACCAACACTCCACGAAAAACCCATCAAGAGTGTTGGATCGCATATTGTTAAATCAATGGAAGAATGAGAGCCTGTAGCTGGATGTAAATAAGTATGTGATTTGTTATCATTAAAAAGACACAAATTATTTTGGGCTAAGAAATCTTCAACTTTATTGCCTTTATCATTAAAAGAAATATAAAAAGATCGGACAGGGAAAGTAGCATTCAAGGAGGACAGTCTACCACAAAACACAGAAACAAACACGCAAACAGACAGACAAGAAGGTAAAAGCAATAATAAATGCAAACGACATCACAAACACAAAAAGGGTTGACAATAGGGCTACCGCCTTGGAACGGTCAGTAGCAAATTAGGCCACTGGGGGTTTAAACCGGTTCTAGGGTGCACCAAACCTCACACTTACCCTACTGTCATCCCATTAAAACAGGACAGTGTAAATAAAGAAATCCCCGCCATGATCTAATCTCTAACCAACAAGGCAGCATCAATAGGCAATATAAGTAAAACACAAATATGCTCGTGTACATATAATACAAAAAAACAATAGCCTAGAAAGCCACAATGAAGTTACTCAATGACTTTGCAGAAGCCAGAGCAGTAAGAGAATAAACCATTAAGGTTACAACTCCAAATGTAGTTGTGTGCATTAAAATCACCCAAGAGTATACATGGTGTTGGCAATTGTGCAACTAGGTGATTTAAGTCTTTAAGTTCTAGTGAAGAACTGGGCGGTAAATATTAGAAGCATATTGTTATAGCTCTGTGCATCGTTACACTGACCGCAACAGCTTGCAAACCAGTTTTCAACGCAAAAGTTCTGTGAGGAATGTTTCGATTCACAAGAAAGATACTTTTGTGAACCTCCTCATTTCTAACCTTGCAATAGGTTTGCAGAGACTTTAACCAGTTTCCTTTCCTTTTGGTTCGCATATCAAAAAAAAAAAAATCCCAAAAGGAATGACAGGTCTCTATTTTACCCTGACTCTGGAGGTGATATGGGCTGCTAAAGATTAGCTTAATATAAAGAATTTTACAAAGTTCTTGAACGGCACTACCCCGAAATTCTTTTCCATTATCACACTGAATGGTGTGCGGTGGTGAATGTGCTCTGGAGCCTATGGCTCAGCTTCCTAGCTCCACTTCCTTTCGATACATGCAATACTTTCTGTGTAGCAGTTTTCAACTCTGAGCGTTTGACCATTTACAAATAATCGTGTTTCTTTTTGACTGATTGGATTCATGTAATCATCTTTTATTTCAATGATACATCTTTTTCGCCACCTTCTCAACAGTCTTGCAGCACTTTAAACATTCCTTGGCATCTGCTTTTCTGGAATATGGTTCCATTTCTGTTGTAGAATACATGTGCAAGTGGCAAAACAACACAGTTACACGACTAGTGCATAAAATACACGTCTACGAACGGCAAGACGATTTTTGATATGTGCCATCCGACTAGGGTGCATCTTTAAATGTCCGTATGTAAAAAAGCACCCTAAGACGTCAAATAAATGAGACTATATATAACACGACATGAAAATTTTGCCCCCAAAATTTTAGTGTAGAGAAGCTAAGACATTTACTTACTACGAACTCTTTAATTAAACATTTGATCATACTTGAGATATGTTTTTCCTGAACAAAATTGCTAAGTATCATCTGTTTTATCTTAACTAATTTTCTTATTTTAAATATATGTTTAGAATAGGTATAGGAGAATGAATGAATGAATGGTGTTTTACGGCACGTCGACACATAAATAGATATAGGAGAAGTATTTTGTTTTGACCTATAGTTTGTAAAACATTTATTTTTTGTTTAAATTGTTACATCTTTTGAGAGTTACCCTCCCTTTATATGAAAACATGAAATGTACTGATAAAACACATAACATAAGTCAAAGATCGCTTAAAGATATAAAATTCTTAAAATTGGAACGAAATAATAGAAAAAAACATAAAAAATTGACAAATTTATCGCAGATTTTCCGTCTATAAAAAAATGAAATATGGATAATCTTAAATTACCTCCCTTTACGTTGACTATTGTTTGAAATTCAAGTAACTGTAATTCAGTGTTAACATTAAGTATTTCGAAAATAATGTTTGCCAATTTCGGCCAGAGTCTTTTTCCCAAAGTAGCTGGAAAAAGCCCTGGTTATATACCAAATATGTAGATTTGAAAACTTTCAAAATATACATGTGCAGTTGTCATTCTGAGGTTTACTGTATGCATGTGTCTGCGTTGTTGGATGTGACATGTTTTTGTTTTTTAAGGTATACAAATACATGATGTTTTTTTGTTTTGATTTTTTTGTGAATTCTGCATAATGATGTTGATTATGATGTTAATAAATTTGAATAATTATGAATATTGTACTACTGAACATGACGAGTTTACGATTTGACTTTAGCAGATAAAACAGTTTGTATGACGCAACATAGATAATAGAAAATATTGTCAACTATTCGACGAATATTGAAATAGTATTCGAATACTTTATATGAATATTCGAATGCCAATTTGGTATTCGTTGACATCCCCAAAAGCAGCTTATCTGTTCCTCTGAGCCATGAGTGAGGCTTACATTTTCATGTTTATAGACAATTTGTCACAAAGACAACTACGATGAGAAACAATTTTTATTAAATACATATTATGTATTACACTTTGTTGCAATATTCAGATAATAACTACAATTAGCATATTGTACAAGTAAATACCAAACAGCATGTAGCACAAATAACTATCAAACACATACATATATACTTGGACATTGAAGTTTGACTGAGGTTAGTAAGGGCAAGTATTTTTTGAAGTTTGATAGTTTTTAGTTTGGACATAAAATGGTGTAAATTGCATGATTCTGTGAATACTTACAAGCAGACATATATGTGGATTTGCAATCTAATTTCCAGTGAATGAGGTTGTATGAAGTTGGTGTATTTAAGGAATTCTTTACATTGTCTTATAAAATGCTTTTTCATTTGTAGCACCATTATTACAATTATCTTAAATGGAACGTACCATTTGGTATTCGTTATTCATGTTGAATGGCCAGTGTCAGATGGAGCAGGAGCCGTAGCAGAATCTGCAGTACCAATAGTAGCCATAATAATACTCACGGTTGTATATTTCCTTTAGTCCAAATAATACACTCAAAAGTTCTCTCAACTCTCTATTCCTTTCGGTATGTCAGTTTGTTGAGAACTGTAAAATAATGAAGAATTCGCTGTCTTATATACTAATTTTTTAGTGGTAACGTGTGCAAAAACAGCGCCACCTAGAATGAGACACAGCCTGGTTCCCGGAAGAGTCCATTATATGGGACAGTCCAATAAGTGGGGGCTCAGGGGCCAATATTGGTTCGGGGGCACGATAAGTTTGGTTTTATATCTAAATTATTTGGGGGACCGGGGGGCCAGATCAGGGGGGAACCGGAACCGGAAACTCGAACTTTGACCTTGACCTTAACCCCTTGCACTTGTACCCCGCGCGCGGCAGAATTGCCGCGCGGGGTACAGGTGCGTGGGTTAAGGTCAAGGTCAAAGTTCGAGTTTCCGGTTCCGGTTCCCCCCTGATCTGGCCCCCCGGTCCCCCAAATAATTTAGATATAAAACCAAACTTATCGTGCCCCCGAACCAATATTGGCCCCTGAGCCCCCACTTATTGGACTGTCCTAACTAGTGGTAATAAAAGGAAAACAACACTTAGGTAAATGGTAGAGATATACCAGATGAATTTTAATGATATTTCTTATATGGTACAGAAGCATTTATAGCATACAAATTATTACAACAACACATACTACCAACAAATGGATCAATGAGTGTCAAACATTCAGTACAAAACATTTCATGATCACACAAATATGTAGGAACAATTAATTTATTGGCTCTTCTATCAGCCTTGCTAGCCTTTATGGCTACTCTATCTCCTTCAGGAGGAAAGTCTACAACATGATATACGCGTTGCATGTTATCTTCAGTAAATGTTATTTTAACAAAGTAATATATGAGTTCCTTAACCTCTCCACAATAGGTAAACAAACACCTTTCATTATGTGCAAAGTCCATATTATACGGCAATAGCCCACTAGCTTGACTTGCAATGATAAAGTTATAGCTTTGGCGGTTCTTCCTCAGGTAGAAGCTGGCATTCCAAAACTGGAGCCGATTCATTTTCCACCTTTTCTGCAAAGATACCATCATACAGATCTATTAAAATCTCAAACAGATCCTCCAAAGCCGTATTCTTATCAACACAATCATGCTGGTGCAAAGCTTTCATAACCTTAACAAAGTACATGTAATCTGGACGCATTTTCTTCTTGATCAGCGTTAAGCCCGGGAAGCCATCCTCTCTAGTTTGCAAATGGTATGATAGTACCCTAGCATTCATAGAGTCTAGCTGCTCGGCCTCCAGAATATCAAAGATATCCCTGTTGTGACACATGAACCAAACTATCCTGTGATCTATGGTTATAGCAGCTTTGCCCTTGATCTTAATATCCCTACTCTTCTCATTGTCCATGACATCCTTTAGTTCTTCGAACTTCTCAGGTGTCAACCTCATCTCATTTACTACCATACAATTGCTCTTCACTGCAGCTGAAAAGGCAAAGTTCTCATCAGTAGTCCTACCTAATGTCAGTAGGGCACCAATGGTTTTCTCTACCCATGCAGTCTTGCCAGTGTTACTGTCTCCCCAGAATCTCATACATGCATACTTATTACTACCTGAACCAGAAAACAATGCATATAGTTCACATAAGAAATACAAGAATCCATTGTCAGACACAGCATCTCCCCATTCTTCAAACTCACTCTTTGTCTGGGCCAATGTCATAACCTCTGAATCAGTCGGATATTTCTGGCCCCAATCAGTTAAGTCATTGATATTGTCCCAGATATCTAGAACACAGGAGTTCACACATTCCAAGGTTGAATTAACCTCTGCTCTCAAGCTCTTGTTATATTGGAGCTTCCTCTTATACTTAACATCTGCAGGGTCAGTTGTCTTAGACCTCAAGTATTCCTCTACAGTCTTAGACTGTGTCCTAGTACATGCACATGCACATTCTTTCACCAATAGCTCTCTCTCATTCATCTCTACTTTAGCTACTTTAACCTTTGGACCAGAGTCCATTTCTTCAAACATTGATCTCTTTCTTTTCCCACCCCCAAACATATCAGGTACATCATCATCCTCTACCTCAATTTCAGCATCACTATAATCATCACAAGAGTCCATGACATCAGGATACAACTGCCTTAACTTCATGTCACTTTCGTCATCATGTCCCCCAGCTTTTCCAAACATGGGTTCCTCCTCCTCGGAATCGTCATCCTCGGCATCACATCCACAGTTGGCCGGCAGGTCAACTTTATTACGCATACATCCTTTCCAATTGGCTAATGCAGTTGGTGTCCTGGCGCCGATAAGCAGTCTGCCCGACTGGTGCAGATACTGTAGGGTAGCCTGAAGTTGTTCCATGCTCCCTTTTCCTCTAATAGCCTTCAACAGAAAGCCATTCTTTTTAGCCACTTTCCTTAACATGTTCAGAGAAGGCACCGCAGACATATGTCCTTTGTATGAGCAAATCATATGATAATGGGGATAGGTGGCCCCTGATGTACCGTTCTTATGGAACACCAATGTGGTATTCAATTCCTCAGTAGCGAATACTACCTTCACTTTATTTAACACATCCAATAAACCCCTATGTCTTTCTTTCAAGTAATCCAATTTCTCTTTGGTTGTTTTAACACATGTTGCAACGTGTTTGTCATATTCCCCCTCTGGCAGATATCCATCATATTTATTAGCAAGTTACTGTACCAATGGTCATGATCGACAGGTTTCCTACGTCGAGACCCACTGAGAAAGATACCCTGGCAGGTGAGGGGCTTGAAAAGGCCTTGGCCCTGTTGGGCACCGAGGGTTTGAGTATCATCTGTGACACAAGCTGGGATGTAATCTAGAAATATTCTATCATCTTCCCAGTAACCTTGAGCTGCTATAGCTCTATTCCCAGGAGCATTGTCCCCACCATTGATATGAGTAGTGAACCTGGGTGCCCTATTGATAACTGTATTGTCAACATCCCAAATCTGTACAGACTGTGGATAATGGAACATATCATTGGTCACCTCTTGTGGCAGAGTATGGTAGCCCAGTTGATCCATTATACCTTTACTTAAGCTAGTATTGGTCATGTTGTTGCCACCTGACACTTTAGCAAAGGTACTGTACATGAACATGAACCATTCTGTTTCACTGAAATCATACATGCAGTAGACTTCGTCTTTGCCATGAGGCTGTTGAAACCATTCTATAATGTTATTGTTAAAATGTTCTATAGGACTATGTTCATTGTCCCATATCCAATCGGGTTGACTTTGGGAATCAGGGAAGAGTTCTGTATCAGGATAGTGTCGATATTGTATAGCACTCTCATGTACAACATGCTGTCCAAATGGGGCCATATTTACCTGAAAGTAGAGAATGACCATCATCAGGACCATCTGTGTCGTCTGGAGAACCATAAGTTCTGGCAAAGGCAGTTTGGTAGTTTGTAATATCTCTAGTAAACGCCAATGGATTGTATGATGGAGTTTGGACATGATACCACGGATCGTGTGGCACATTAGCTGGTACTACCAACTTTTTCTTATTGTACACCTGAACAAAGGTCTTATACTTCCTAGGATGTATTAAGTAGCTACTGGTATACTCTACTAGCAGCTCCCCTAAGAACCTCATAGGTTCATCCCAGCCAACATGGCTTTTGATTTTGATCAGATGTACATCTGGGGGGTTCATGTAATTTCGGTTGACCCCGGTGAATGAGTTGGACTCAATATTTCCTGGCAGTTGACCAGACAGAATCCAGGGGGAGTAGGGAGTTATGGTCATGGCATTATCTGAAGCACCTTGAGCAGTATGTGCTACAAGATATTTGCGTCCTGCATCTGTATTCCATACATGGGATTTGATATTAGTCCCAGCCTCAATGTACTCTATTGGGTAACCCTCCAGCATATTAACGCTGCCCAGATTGTCTACTGATTGGTCATTGGCTAGTAGCTCCTTTTGCATGTTTACAAATTGTAACTCACACGGGGGTAGCATACCATCTTCCTTTCTCTTGGGTCTAAATGGGGCCATATTTACCTGAAAGTAGAGAATGACCATCATCAGGACCATCTGTGTCGTCTGGAGAACCATAAGTTCTGGCAAAGGCAGTTTGGTAGTTTGTAATATCTCTAGTAAACGCCAATGGATTGTATGATGGAGTTTGGACATGATACCACGGATCGTGTGGCACATTAGCTGGTACTACCAACTGGGTTTCTTTGAATACTTTCACTTCCATTTGGTTGTTGCGACCAGGTCGGAGCTGAGCTTGGACAATTTGAAACGCATGATCAGAGGTTTCTGCACTTTTGAATGCTGCATGTTTTTCTGGTGTGAAGCAAATCAACCTGTGAGTAGTAGATTTGGATGTCCGTAGCTCAGGAGTGAAATATCTGAAAAAGAAATAACTCTTATGTCGACGGAGTTGTTTCCAAGTTTAAAATTATGCTCATATAATGGGTTTGGTATATATCATTTAGGGTTGCATATTGCTATTGTCATTGCTACCTTGTAACTCCCATTTTATGGGCAATATGTGCATTAGGAAGAGGTGTAGAAGTTTCAGAGCTGATAGTGCTGCTAAAGCAGCATTAGGCTTGCATATATCTAATACCAAATTACCTTATACTGATTTTAAAAGTATTAACACATATATTCGTAACTCTTGGCAAACCGCTTGGGATTTGTCAGTTAACAATAAACTCCATTCAATTAAACCATTACTCGGAGAATGGCGTTCTTCTAGTAGACCCATTCGTCGAGAGGAAGTTGTCCTAGCCCGGTGCAGGATAGGGCATACACGTTATACTCATTCATATTTATTACAAAGTGAGCAATTACCAGAATGTATACCCTGCTTTGCACCGTTAACGGTCAAACACATCTTACTGGAATGTGTAGACTTTGATCCTGTGCGTCAAAGGTACTACAATGTTAATACTAAGAAAGAGTTATTTGATACTGTAGATTTTAGTATCGTTTTAGATTTCCTGAAAGAATGAATGGTGTTTTACGGCACGTCGACACATAAATAGGTCATATTGTGCGCGAAAAATCAAGTATTAATTAAAAATTAATGTAAATATATAAAAATAAAACTATTAAAAAATAAGGGATGATTAGGTGTAATATATGATGTCTAATTGATCCTAGCAAAATTTCAGGTCTGCCGGAAATTCAAGTTGGCCACCATGGCTAAAAATAGATTTTCAAAATACAAGTTTGTAGCGACTACTTCTTGAAAACTATAAGTGATATTGATATGGGACTTTTTCTAAAATGATCAGCATGACATGATGTTGATCCTTGTCAAAAACCGTTTTGATTCGATGTTAAACATGGCTGTCAGCGGCCATCTTTGTTTACATCTTGTAGCGACTATTCCTCTGAAACTACTTGACGGATTTTCATGAAACTTCACAAGAATGTTGCTCTTGATGTTTAATTGATTCTAGCACAATTTCAGGTCGGCCGGAAACTCAAGATGGCCGCCACGGCTAAAAATAAGTTTGTAGTCACTACTTCATGAAATCAAAATCAATCAGTAGAGCTTCAAGGTCATTTACCTCTTGTTTTATGAAAGCTTCCCTAATAAATGATTCAAATCGAATGAGATTGTCCGTTGTGCCTCGTTGGCGCCAGAATCCACTTTGATACTTTGTTATCAGCTTGTTGGATTCCAGGTACCAAACGAGTCTCTCATTAATCATTCGTTCCATGGTTTTACATATACAACTCGTTAAAGCAATAGGGCGATAATTTATTGGGTCCGTATGATCCTTTCCAGGTTTGGGGACTGGAATAACGATTGCTTCCCGCCAAGAAGTTTCCCGTCACCCTTTTCAATACTGTGAATGATGTCGTTTATTAGGGAAGCAGTCTAAAGGATCTGATGATCCGATTGAACTGCACAACATATTTGGAGACTTGGAGATGGAGGTTGATGATCCAGCACATCTGGAACTGCCAAAGTATCCAAGGTATGTGAAACCCAAAGGCCGTAAGCCCGTACTTCCGCCTTAGTAACGACAAAATCGAATAAGATCATTCAATGGAACTGCCGAGGTTTAAAACCTAACTATGATGAAATCAGCTTACTTTTAAATAAACATAACCCTGTTGCATTTTGTCTTCAAGAAAGTTTCTTGAAGACTAATGATCAAATATCTTCTAAAAACTATTCATTGTATAACTATATTTGTGATACAGGTGATAAAGCTTCTGGAGGAGTTTCGATTCTTCTGAATCGAAACATTCCTCACAGAACTGTTGCGTTGAAAACTGGTTTGCAAGCTGTTGCGGTCAGTGTTACGATGCACAGAGTTATAACAATATGCTCCTTATGTTTACCGCCCAGTTCTTCACTAGACCTCAAAGATATAAATCACCTAGTTGCACAATTACCATCACCTTTTATACTCCTGGGTGATTTTAATGCACACAACTACATTTGGGGTATATATTATATTAGAGTAAGGATATAAACGATAAAGGCAAGAAAGTTGAGGATTTCTTAGCCAAAAATAATTTGTGTCTTTTTAGCAACAGGCTCTCATTCTTCCATTGATTAAACAATATGCGACCCAACGCTTTTGATGGATTTTTCGTGGAGTGTTGGTGACGACCTATGTGGAAGTGACCACTTCTCCATATTTCTTGAAAATATCGGCCCTCCACTTCTCGAAAAAATGCAACGATGGAAACTTCGCTAAGCTGATTGGGTTACGTTTCAATCTCTTTGTGAGGAACAGTTAAAGCCTTCCGTTTTCGAGGATGTCGAAGACGCAACTTCTCTTTTTACCAAACCCCCCAGTCGGTGGTGGGGTGATAAGAATTAACCGACTGCTCGTTACTTAGCAGAGGGGTAGGACCCCCCCGAAATGTAACCCACCTGTTGACCGTGGGTGGCGACCCGTGTCGTTGGAGAAGGGAGTCCTGGTGGTTGAGTGGCGTGGAGATCTGGTAGTTATCTCCACGTTGCAACACACCACTTTGGTCCGGACTTAAACTAGACGGGCGGTCAGATTTGGCCCGATCTGATCAATCGGTTTGTCACGCCAGCTATAAGAGATCCGACCTTATTATTCAGACAGTACCAGTACACTGTATCCTACTTACCTTTTTTATTGTTCTACTTTAAACATTATATAGATAGGGTCTTTTATGGCGGTGGCGCACGGGCTAATCATGTATTTAGGGTCTTTTATGGCGGTGGCGCACGGGCTAATCATGTATTTCAAAACACTATATGGCTATACTCGTGCCACTTTTTAAGCGGAACATATGTGCGGCTCTTTGACTTTTTAGTTAAGGGGTTATGTCCGCTGGGTGGTATGGGGGGTCTGATGCGTTAGCTTTATATGAGTATACCTTGTACGTATTCTTGGCATTTTGCTGTTGGATATCCACAGCAAATGTCCCCTTGTTGGACTCCGAGGTGGATGAGAAGTGTGGAAGATGAATTCTTAACGTCCATCATGGCATCACAAAACGCACAAACTACTAATAAACGTAAAAAAACAGAACATGAATCTGATACTGAGGAACCAGTGATCAACCAGTCCTTTCCTCGTTTTCTGATCATCGAATCGGAAGATGGGGAAAGGCCCGTTACAGATATGTCACCTTTTGTCATCCAGAAAACAATTCAATCCATCGCTGGACATGTCAAACAAATAAAAAAATTAAAAAACAAAACTCTACTTATTGAAACTGAAAAGAAATCTCACTCTGACAATTTATTAGCACTTAAACAAATTTTAAACACCAAAGTCAAATGTTTCGCTCACACCTCTATGAATATCTCCAAAGGCGTCATCAGGTGCCCGGATCTCTCCGGAGTACCTGAAGACGAAATTATTCGCGAGCTTGCGCCACAGTTGGTAACTGCAGCTCGCCGAATAACCATCAAGAGGAATGACAAAATTATTAGTACAAATACTATCATACTCACATTTGCAACACCCGTCTTACCAAAAACAATAAAGGTGGCATATCTGCAATTGCATGTTGACGCCTACATTCCAAACCCGTAACGTTACGTTGCTACAACTGCCAAGCCTTTGGGCACCACAACTCCAGGTGTACTAAAGAAGAACGTTGTGGTAAATGTGGCGAGTCTGCATTCAAACATAACGAATCAGATTGTCCTAACGACCTCAAATGTACCAACTGCGGTCTAGGACATCACGCAAATTCAAAATTATGTGAAAAATTTAAAAAAGAAAAAGAAATCATAACAGTTAAATATACACAAAACATTCCATTTCCAGAAGCAAGAAAATTGATTGAAGAAAAATATAAAATTTCAAGTTCGACCTCTTACGCATTTATTCTCAAAACAACAGCAACACACACAGAATGCAGGGATGCAAGTTCGTAATATGAACCACAGCCAGAAATTCAAAATACTAAGAATACTTCCTCAGTATCAAATCCAAACAAAAGTCAACAAACACAACTTAACAAACCAAAATTAAACTTTTCACCTAGTCAACCTTTTTCATTTAAAGCAAACACAAAATTGGCAAGCTCTGGCAATGCCAAGAGCATGTCAATTTCTCAGAATTGGAAAGCGGGTTCTTCTAAGACTGTGAAGTCTAGTAGTTCCCCAGTCGTAAAGCCTAATACTTCCTCGGTTGGAAGGCCTAGTGCTGCTCCAACTAAGGAAGTTGGAAAGCCTAGTGCTTCTCCAACTAGGGAGCACAAGGAGCAGCCAAAGGTGTCTAACGGCACTATTGAGCTGCATAACAAATTCGAACAGCTCATGGACATTTCAGAGCCAGCAGCTGCACTGCCACTTCCATCCTCGCATGAAAAGTTAGTTGAGGTGCCACTTCAGCTGACTTCTTCCAGGGAGGAGCATTCATCAGTGGAGATGTCGCTGCTTGAGTCTCCTAAGACGTCTCCTAAATCTAAGGCCAAAAATAAAAATAAAATTAAAAATCGCCTTAGCGCTCAATAATGGGTAAAACTAATAAGATCATTCATAGTTTATATTACACCTTATCATCCCTTATTTTTTAATAGTTTTATCTTTATATATTTACATTAATTTTTAATTGATACTTCATTTCTTCATTTTTCATCAATTTTTGCGCACAATATGACCTATTTATGTGTCGACGTGCCGTAAAACACCATTCATTCATTCATTCATTCTTTTTACCAAAACCCTTCATGATATAGCTGATCAAACTATTCCAAAAACCTCGGCAAATCCAAAACGCCCACATAAACCATGGTACGATGATGACTGCAAAAAGGCAGTCAGTGATCGTAAAGCTGCATTGAATGCTTTTAACTTGCGGCCAACTCAAAATAATTTAGATACTTTTAGAGTTTTTCGTGCGAAAGCTCGTCGTAGTATTAAGGATAGCAATAGGAAATTCTGGAGATCTTATGTCTCTAGGCTGAACTCTCGTTTATCTCTTAAGAAGACGTGGGACATGGTCCGGAAAATAAACGGTAAAGGTAATTCTAATTGTGTAAATCATCTTAAAACTGATAATGAGGATATTACTTCTTTCAAAGATATTACGAACACTTTGGCAGAAACTTTTTCTAAAAACTCTTCTTCTGAAAATTGTCAACAAAATGTTTTTAAAAAATAAGAAACTAAAAGAACAGAAGAAGCTGAATTTCTAAAATGTTTTTTTAAAATCCCTTAAAAAAGCTCATGATACATAAGCTGGTCCTGATGATATCCATTATCAATTATTAAAACATTTACCTGAATCATGTCTCTCTACACTTCTTGATATATTTAATAAGGTTTGGGTGACGGGAAACTTCCCCGATTCTTGGCGGGAAGCAATCCTTATTACAGTCCCCAAACCTGGAAAGGATCATACGGACCCAATAAATTATCGCCCAATCGCTTTAACGAGTTGTATATGTAAAACCATGGAACGAATGATTAATGAGAGACTCGTTTGGTACCTGGAGTCCAATAAACTGATAACAAAGTATCAAAGTGGATTCCGGCGCCAACGAGGCACAACAGACAATCTCATACGATTTGAATCGTTTATTAGGGAAGCTTTCATACAAAAAGACCATCTAGTCGCTGTATTTTTTGACTTTGAGAAAGCTTATGATACTGCATGGAAGTACGGTATTATGAATGATCTTCATGACCTTGGTCTTAGAGGCCGATTACCCATTTTTATAGAGAAATTCTTAGATGATAGACAGTTTCGTGTCCGAATGGGTTCAACCCTCTCTGACATTCATGAACAGGAGATGGGTGTGCCATATGACAGCATACTCTCTGTCACCCTTTTTAATATAACAAGAGGTCAATGACCTTGAAGCTCTACTGATTGATTTTGATTTCAGGAAGTAGTCACTACAAACTTGTTATTTGAAAAATTATTTTTAGCAGTGGCGGCCATCTTGAATTTCCGGCCGACCTGAAATTTTGCTAGGATCAATTAGACGTCAAGAGCAACATTCCTGTGAAGTTTCATGAAAATCCATTCAGTAGTTTCAGAGGAGTGAGTAGTCGCTACAAAAAAAGGTTTACGGACGGACAGACAGAGAGACGATGGACGCCGCACCACGGCATAAGCTCTGCTGATCTCTGGTCAGTCGAGCTAAAAACATTATGTATCTTAACAGTTTTTTAGCTCTACTGGCCAAGGGCCAGCAGAGCTTATGGGATGGTGTGTTGTCCGTCTTCCGTCGTCCGTCCGTTAACTTTTGCTTGTGTTCACTCTAGAGGCCACATTTCTGATGCAATCATCATGAAACTTTGTCAGAATGTTTGTCTCAATGAAATCTCGGTCAAGTTCGAAAATGGGTCATGTGGGGTCAAAAACTAGGTCACTAGGTCAAATATTGGAAAAACCTTGTGTACACTCTAAAGGCCATATTTTTGACCCGAGCTTGATGCAACTTTGTCAGAATGTTTGTCTTAATTATATCTTGGTCAAGTTCAAAAATGGGTCACATGGTGTTAAAAACTAGGTCACTAGGTCAAATACTTGAAAAACCTTGTGTACACTCTAGAAGCCGTATTTCTGACTCAATCTTGATGAAACTTTGTCAAAATGTTTGTCTGAATTATATCTTGGTCAAGTTCAAAAATGGGTCACATGGTGTTAAAAACTAGGTCACTAGGTCAAACTTTGGAAAAACCGTGTGTACACTCTAGAGGCCATATTTTTGACCCGATCTTGATGAAACTTTGTTAGAATGTTTGTCTCAATGAAATCTCGGTCAAGTTCAAAAATGGGTCATGTGGGGTCAACAACTAGGTCACTAGGTCAAATACTTGAAAAAACTTGTGTACACTCTAGAGGTCATATTTGTTACCCAATCTTGATGAAATTTTGTCAAATTGTTTATCTTAATTATATCTTGATCAAGTTCGGAAATGGTCACATGAAGTTAAAAACTAGGTCACTAGGTCAAATATTGGAAAAACCTTGTGTACACTCTAGAGGCCATATTTTTGACCCGAGCTTGATGCAACTTTGTCAGAATGTTTGTCTTAATTATATCTTGGTCAAGTTTGAAAATGGGTCACATGGGGTTAAAAACTAGGTCACTAGGTCAAACTTTGGAAAAACCGTGTGTACACTCTAGAGGCCATATTTTTGACCCGATCTTGGTGCAATTTTGTCAGAATATTTTTCTCAATTATAGCTTGCTAAAGTTCGAAAATGGGTCACACAGGGTCAAAAACTAGGTCACTAGTACACTCTAGAGGCCATATTTCTGACCCGATCTTGATGAAACTTTGTTAGAATGTTTGTCTCAATGAAATCTCGGTCAAGTTCAAAAATGGGTCATGTGGGGTCAACAACTAGGTCACTAGGTCAAATACTTGAAAAAACTTGTGTACACTCTAGAGGTCATATTTGTTACCCAATCTTGATGAAATTTTGTCAAATTGTTTATCTTAATTATATCTTGATCAAGTTCGGAAATGGTCACATGAAGTTAAAAACTAGGTCACTAGGTCAAATATTGGAAAAACCTTGTGTACACTCTAGAGGCCATATTTTTGACCCGAGCTTGATGCAACTTTGTCAGAATGTTTGTCTTAATTATATCTTGGTCAAGTTTGAAAATGGGTCACATGGGGTTAAAAACTAGGTCACTAGGTCAAACTTTGGAAAAACCGTGTGTACACTCTAGAGGCCATATTTTTGACCCGATCTTGGTGCAATTTTGTCAGAATATTTTTCTCAATTATAGCTTGTTAAAGTTCGAAAATGGGTCACACAGGGTCAAAAACTAGGTCACTAGTACACTCTAGAGGCCATATTTCTGACCCGATCTTGATGAAACTTTGTCGAAATGTTGTCTTAATTATATTTTGGTCAAGTTCGAAAATGGGTCCCATGGGGTCAAAAACTAGGTCACTAGGTCAAATACTTGAAAAACCTTGTGTACACTCTAGACACCATGTAGTACGACTCGATTCATCAATGGTATAACAGCCAGTAGAGCGTTCACAGGCCCTCTTGGGCCTCTTGTTTTATATCCTTACCGTATATAATGAGAAAATAATGAAAATAGTTGTATGCAAAGCTTACTTCATTTGCGAGGTTTTCAATCTCAGTAATCTCCAGGTCCGATCCGTCACCAGCCTCTGTGTCAGAAATATCATCATAAGCGCCTGAACGCAGTACTTTAAGAGTACTGCGTTCACATTTTGTAGCTCGCAGTGATGACGTGTCCATAGTCTTCTTTTCATTATTTTGATTAGCCTCGGTTGCTTTCCTCTTTATTATTGCATGTGTATTTTTCATATCGTCATTGGTATCAGCGGAAAGCGTCAGCTCGTTCATAATTACGTTCCGCAGTTTAATTAAAACATTTGTCTGTTGAGTCAACTTCTGCTGAATTTGACCGTTCTGAGATCTCAAATTGTCATTCTGCAATTGCAAAGATTTAACGTTATCGTGAAGGGTTCGATTTTCATTCTCTAAATCATTTATTTTCTGTTCATAATCGTTAATTGTTCCGCGATAAACAAGAAGTTCGGTATTTAAATTGTTGTTTTCCAATTGTAAATTGCTATTTTGGCCTGTGCTGCTTTTAAATCTTGTCTCATGTTATACAATTCGCCTCTCAAGCTATCGTTTTGCTCTCGTAAATCTCTAATGATCTGACTATGAGAAGATCTACTCTCTTTCCATATATCCGCTGACAGATCCAAAAATTTGTTCATAAATCTTTCACACATGGTTATGCTTAATTTCTGTTAAAATCGAAACACCAGTTCTAACTTGTAATAAAGCTTGTTATAACATGCGTTACCGAAGCCGGGTCTTTTTATAGGGAGCTCAAACCCACATAAAATGCAAGTCATGGTCAACATTTCAGTCTTCAGTAGGACTCCGGTACAAAACGTGCGGGTGAAAAGTGAGAACACATCGTTTACTCATGCGATTGTACCCTAATCACAGGGTCACGAGATCTCTTGACATGAATAACACGAATAACGTATAACCTATATACACCGGTGAGGTTGTCTGGTCAATCTATTATATGGAACGAAAAACCGGACGTTAAACCAACCATCCAGCAATCCGCATTCTTCTCGGTCATTAATAGGAAATATGTTTAAAGAGCGCTTCTTCGAGCAATTTGCTGGCCATAAGACATATGTTTGCCTCAAAGAAATTAAAGGGCTGTTTGGGTTGAAGAAAGTCAAAAAGTCTCATCTTTTTTATTAATAAGGAAACATTGCCCCAGTTTTGAAACGGGGTTAAAAACGGTATGCGGGTGTGTGCAAATGAAATAATACGGTTACCGAGTTAGCAAAAAACTTTGAAAGGTGGATATGGTTTTATTGTTTTTTAAGGTGGATATGTGACTAAAAAGGTATCTAGCCTCAACATAGGAAAGCGTTGACGTTCACATTGTACCAGTAAAGCACTTGCCAAAAGCACTTAGTTACCTAATCCAAACCAGTCCCATTTGCTCTCCCGCCTTTTTTTTTTTGTGGCGCGCTTCCTGAAACGCGGCTGGTCGCGTGACCCGAGATGACACGTGGTCGATAGACACGTGATTTGTCACGTGGTCTCGAAGATCCTGCCCCGATGATTTTCCTCCCCTATTTTATACTACCGAAGATCCTGCCCCGATGATTTCCCTCCCCTATTTTATCCTGCCCCGATGATTTCCCTCCCCTATTCTATACTACTGGTATAAACAAATTTGCAAAATTAAAAACATTACGAAATTTTACAACACAAAATTGAAATAAATGTTATTTAAATTCAGGTTGATGCAAATTAAAAATTGAATACCATTTCAGTCAATATGCTTTTTAAATATATGGGTACTCAGTCTACATATGATTTGTAAAACTGTTTTTTAAGAAGAATCGTCTTGAAATGGCTGTCGGTGAAAAGTTGCAACTGACCGACCATTCTTGATATGAAAGTGTCATTTCTTTGAATATCAAAATATTTTATGTCTTTAATCTTCAAGTTGTCTGCTGTACAAATTATCAATGAGCACGTTTGAGCTCCAGTACACAAAAGCTGGCCTTGTATTTGAAAATAGGAACTATCATTCATATCAAGGGAATACTATTAAAGTGATTCCTTACCTATACATGGTATCTGAAGCCGTCAGGTTGTTATATTAGTCTTCTTTATGTAATATCTAGGCAACACGCAGAACAACGTCTTCTCCGTCTCGCTGTGACTTCTAGAATGCTGGCTTCCCTCGAGGCTCGACCAATCAGAGAGGTTGTATTGGCCCTGCGTCATGGCAGTTGGCGGGAACGCACCGGCTACCCACATCTCCAGGGATCGGAACCACACGGACTTGATAAGCCCCCTATCGACAGTCACTACACTCCCCCCTACTTTATAATGATGGTCATTCTGCCCAGGGGGGTCCCCCTCACCCCACTCCAGCTCTGAGCCAGGAGTGCCACCGGTGAGCGCTAACTTCCCAATTTTGACATTAAAACCCTTATTGCTTAACTGTAGTCCTGACTGTCCCGTTCCAACATTTCCCATATTTTTAGACACTGGCACGTGCTTTGAATCTACCGCCAACCCAATGACCTTGGGCCAGGGCATCAGTGGGTTTGAAACCCACCGGGGTGCCCTGCAGCCGCCTCGGTATGGGCCAGGGCATCAGTGGGTTTGAAACCCACCGGGGTGCCCTGCAGCCGCCTCGGTATCAGATAATATTATTAATAAATATAATTTAACATGAAAAAACCCCAAATTTACCCAGATGACCCATGTTAACCAAATTTCAATATCGCAAAAATCACCCTTTTGACCAAGCCTTAATACCCACCCGCAATATTCCCCATGACCCTGGTGACCAACACTTCTCAACCCTGATTGGATGTCTCCTAACAAATTGATTTGATCCCGGTAACCAACCTAATTTGATTCACTGATTACGGTCTCCCACCCCCTTGTCCCTCCGGCGTGATTCACTGCCGGAGGTACAAACACTGGGCGTTCCGCACGGTCGCCCTCAACAGGGCACCCGCAGTGGTGCCCCGCAGAGTAGCGACGGCTCTCGCCACCTGGCCTATGAACGCCGGGGTCGAGCAAGTGTATCCCGGAAACGGAAAGTATGGTGCATCCGTCTCCAGGAGCACCCTGTCGTCCCCGATGGCTCGTAGGGCCGCTAGCTGCTCTTCCCCAAAGCGCTCCACTATCTTGGTGAACCCAAAGTACGCGTGGGGGAACGCCTGACCCCACAACCGGGCCTCCTCCAAACTGCCCGTAAAGCAGTGGAGGTGGATCCGTTGCTGCGGATGTAGCAGCATTTTAGCCAATCCTCGAATGGCAAGGGAAGCCCCGTCAGCGAGAGTCCCCTCCTGCCCCCTGAAGTGTACTACCAGTACCTTTTCTAGGGAGACCAGGGGTAAGACCCTTGCCAGGACCTCCACTTGCTTTGGCCACTCTGCTGGGGGGCAGGTGTGATCCACACCTACTTCCCCCAGCCCAACCACCCCTGGGAAGCTTAGGGCAGCCTCCAGCGAGGCTATATTAACCCGGGAGGCATGCTTTGGGTGAATACCAATGGTGGTATACACCCGCTGGCTCCTCAAGAGTTTAACCATCCCAGCTGTCGGGTAGCTCTCGGGGTCGCAGAAATTGGCCACAGCCCCAACAAGCTGGATCTTATTCCGCACAGATGGCACAAGTGCAGCCACCACCTCCGGGAACCCAGCCCCACGGAGCTTCAAGCTCACTCTACACCTATCCAGGTGGAAATGGCTATCGAACCCCTGTGGGACCGGCTCCTCTTGCACTTGCTTTTTTCCCCCTACTGGAGCAGGTGTTGCCCCACAAGGTTCGGCTGGCTCGGCCTTTCTCACCATGGGCCCCACGACCTGCCTCTCGTCTCGTCTGGGGTCCGCCCTGCCAACCTCATCTGGCCCAGGCCCTGCCAGGCGAGTCGTCACATCGCTGAACCCTAGGTCCACCTCACTGGGGCTCCCATATATGTGGTACAGTTGCAACTGATCCTCCCTTGGGAGCCGAGCAACCAGGAGCACAACCACCCTCCAATGAATGAGGACAGCGGGAGAATTGGGTGGCGAAACGCAGAACTCCTCTGGAGCCTGCACCTGCAACACCCTGCAGACTCCCCGCATGGCCTCAGCTTGGCGGTCCGTTACCTGGCGACCCTCAAGCCCTCTAAAAAGGCCCGCGGCCTCCACATATACCATGAGGCTCTCCAGCGTGGCTGTCTCAAGGAGAAGGTCAGCCACGAACTGGAGGGCCGCCACACGGCGCCTGGCCACACCAGCGTCCTCCCTCTCCTCCTCGAACACTTTCGGGAGGTGCCGCAGCAAGGCATGCAGCTTCTCATACGCAAGCGGCCCGGGGCATCCGAATGGGCACCGCTGCGCTTCCGCCCTCCTGAGCTGCCTGCGCTCATCTTTCCGCCTCTCTGTTTCCGACTTAACAACAGCCGCTGAACTCGGCGCGGACACCGAGGTAGCGCCTGTCACCTCTGCCTCACCCTGCGGGGTCCCGACTACAGGGGTTTGGGACCCGGAAGAGAGCCTCTCTAGGGCCCCACAACTCTGCATCCCCAAACCCGTACCGGAGTCACAAGCCTCTACCCGCCTACTCACTTTGGTTTCCCCTTGGGTCAACCTGACCCTTAGGTCACCTAGGCTGCTGTGGTCCCCTTCCGGCCTCATCGAGAAACCCTCCACGGTCATTCCACGGCCCAATGCTGGTCGGGACATCTCCTGGAACCTATACTGGGTCTCCAGTGGATGGCGCATCCGTGGAGGATCCGGCATCGCTTCCGCAGCCGTAAGACCGGAAGGCCGGGCCGGTCCCCCATGGGAAACAGGCGCCCGGACCCCCGGATGTCCCAGTGGTCCTTCCCTGTTTTTCCCTTCTGCCTTTGAGGATGGCGCCGGGACTTTGGACGGTTCCCGTCCCCCGGTCCCTGACCTCCTATCAATTACATCCGGACCCTTCAGCCTCCGTTCATACTCCTCCGGCCTCCTCAGCCTTGGGTCGTACTCATCCGGCCTCCTCAGCCTCCAATCCCCACTCTGCCTGGAGTGCGAGCCCTGATATGAACCCTCCGAGCCCGCAGGCCGCAACACCAACGTTGGTTGCCCGGCCGGAGAGTCCCCTCGCTCTACCCGGCTCGGCAGGCTCCCTTCAGTTGCTGGAATACTCGCAGATGTCCTCCTCTGCCTCCTTCCTCTTTTCCTCTGGCGAGCTCTCGGTTTTCTTATCCCTCGCCTTTTCCGGCCGTGTCCTCTAGGCGGGCTAGACCCCGTGTCTCCGCCCTCAACTAGGGGCGCCTCCCCAACGGCCTCTCTCTCAACCTTCGACTCCCAGCTCGCCACTGGATGCCGGACTACCGCCGCACCAGCCTCATCCACGGATAGCTGGGCCAGGTCTCCTAACCCAGCTATCTCAGGGATGGTGGTGTCCGCGTCTAAAGCCAACAGCACGGCCTCATCTCCCTCCTCTCCGGGCGACAGATATCCCTCCATAAGCAAATCTAAGCCCTCGGGGACCTCCGTTGCCTCGCGAGGCTCCCCGAGACTGACTTTCTCGTCCACTCCCCGAATGGGGCCAGACTCCTGCGACAGGACCGAGTCCCGGCTGGGTCCTGAGCCGCCCACCCTACTCTGCTCTCCAGGCGGAGTACTACTCCGCCCCATAGCAGCATCGCTAACCACCCGAGGAAAAGACGGGTCCTGCAGCAGGCGCATGTCCCGGCTGGGCCCTGAACTTTCCCCCCTCTTCCTACGTTGACCCCCGCCCACAGGGGCGATGTGAACCCGGATCCAACTAGCATCTGCGGCTTGCAGTTGATCCGCCTCCCGTGCCACGGTCAACAACCAACGGGAGTTGCCCGCTTGGCGGGCCAACCGTACCTGCCCCAACAGAGCTTCCTCCTGTTCCATCCTGGTGAAGCGAGCCGCGAGCATCAGCCTCCCAACCATTCCCGATGCCGGCAACAACCTCTCCTCCCGGGTCCATCGCCGCACTTGTACCAGGAAGTCACTGAACCTCCCTTGATCACCTTTGGGCAACCTGAAACGACACAAACTACATGTCACTTATGTGCCGGCACGCCCCGTTTGCAACGCTCACACTTGAAACGGTCAATGCTTAATGCCTCCGTGGCAGTTACGTTGATACATGACCCATGATACCATTCATCACATGTATCACACTGGATCATGAATCTCCCCTGCCACGGCTGGCGGCACGAGCAATACAGCTGGCCATCATCAGCCCCCTGAATCTCACCCTCATCTGGGTTAGCCAACCACTGGGTTAACCAACCCGGCAACTTCCGGTCGCGACAAGGTTTGAGGCGATCATGATTAGCCACAAATATCGCATTTTTCAGTTTAACCCGATAGAGGTACGCGGAGATCTTTTGTACAATTACCGCCGGGCCCTTCCAGGGTGGGCTTAATTTCTTACATTTTCCCTTTAGCGTCGCGGTGTCCAAGAGGTACACCGCGTCACCCTTGTCATAAGGACGTTCTAAAATACGGACATCGTAATTTCGCTTCATCCTCTTTGTAGAGGTTTTGAGCTTGGCCCGGGCGGTAGTGTGTGCTTTCTGGAGCTCAGCAGCCAGCTCCGCTACATATCCCTCAGTATCCGTGGGCTGCTTTCCTGCTTGCGGGAACATCAAGTGCGCCGGAGTGTTCACTTCTCTACCCAGCATAAGCTTGTTAGGAGTAAACCCCGTGCTCCGGTTCACAGATGCCCGCAACGCCCCCGCTAGTTGCTGCAGGTGCAGATCCCACTGATTCTGGGACTTTCCAATGAAACAACGCACCGCGTCCATCAGGGTACGGTTATACCGTTCCACTTGCCCGTTAGCTGATGGCCTATATGGTGTGGTTCTTGCCTTATGGATCTGCAGAAGCTCACACATGGCAGTGAACAGTTTAGACTCAAAGTTACGACCCTGATCAGAAAACAACTGGAAAGGATAACCGAACCTAGAGAAAAACCCGTTAACTGCAGCACGTGCGGTGACTTCTGCAGTCTGCGAAGGCAGGGGGATGCACTCCACCCATTTGGTGAATTGATCCACCATCATCAGAATGTTCTCGTTTCCCCGGGGTGTTTTTGGTAATGGTCCCATAAAATCAATATGGACCCGCTCCATCGGGGCTCCAGCCTGATATTCCCTAAGAGCACACCGACCGTACCGGTCTAGCTTCTTATTCTGGCTGCACACATTACATGACGTCACATACTTAAACACGTCTTCCGCCAGACCATACCAACAGAATTTTTCTTTCAGTTTGGCCTTAGTTCTAGCCACCCCCTGGTGGCCCGCCGATGGAATATCGTGATTCCACTCTATTGCCTGCTCTTTCAACTCAGAGGGCATCACCAGATCCTTAGCGTCTGTGGCCTTCCTCTGCTTAAAGAGCACCCCATCAATCAGGACGAACAGTTCCTTATTCAACCAATAGGATTTGGCCGCTGGGCTCGCCCGGAAGAGTACCTCCTCCGACGGCTCTTCAGCGTCCTTTACCCAGGCTAATATTATTTCCAAACTCAGGTCTCTGGCTTGAGCCTCGTGCACGTCCTGAAGTGGGAATCCCCAACACGCCGGTTGCTCAACTGTGCCCACTATTACCTCCCGGACGACACTGCAAGCCCGGATAACCAGGTCATCGCCCTCCTTAGTCACTTCTAGGCGCGAGACCTCCGGATCTTCCTCTGTCCCCCAGGAAGTCCGCGAATCATCTTTCATCTGATCTAAACCCCATTCAATGGGTCCGCCTGTTTCCCAAGGCTCACCCGGGTCTTCTGCACCAGACCCTGCCTCCAGGTCGCGACCCTCATGCTCTGGTTCATCCCGAACCGCCACTTCCGGTTCTCCTACCGGCCTTTTTGAACCTCTCGACCCTCCAAACTTGACTCCCAGCTCATTTTTACAGCTACTCTGGTTAAGAGCCTTACTCCCCTGCACCTCTTGCGGATCCCGCGGAGTGATCAATTCCGCATCCCAGGAACCTCCTCGCTGGCGTCCCGTCGCCGCACAGTAGTTGACATTCCCACCTTGGTAGTCGCCCGCGACCCCTTGGTGCACCCCCGCAACTCCCTGCGCTCCAGACGCCGCCAACGAAATCGCTTCATCCACATCTCGGATGAAACACCCCCAGTTCCTATCCGCCCTGGCACAGTACTCACAACCCCCACATGGCAGTTCCCCTAGCTCAACTCCGGCCATAAATGCGTTGCAATATCCCGGTGCCATTGGTAGCCGAGACAATGCATCCGCATTTCCGTGTTTCTTGCCAGCCCGGTGCTTCAGGATCATGTTGTACTGAGACAACTCTTCCATCCATCGCGCCAACTGCCCCTGGGGTTCCTTAAACCTTAACAACCAAGTCAAGCTTGAGTGGTCCGTCCTAACCACAAAAGGCCGTCCCAACAGGTAATACCGATACTGCCTGGTGAACCTAACCACCGCCAACAGCTCCTTTCGCGTTGTGCAATAACGCCGCTGTTCACCTGTTAACGCATAGCTCCCATATGCGATAACCTTCTCCTCACCATTGTGGACTTGGAGAAGCTCCGCCCCGATAGCTATATCGGAGGCATCTGTATCAAGGATGTAGTCATCCGTCTGATTGGGTAGGGCCAGCACCGGCGGAGCTGTGAGAATCTTTCTCAGGGCATCAAACGCCGCTTGCTGCTCCACTTCCCATTTAAACTTATACTTCCCCACCACACTGTAAAGTGGATCGGCCAACTTGGAGAAGTCCTTGACAAACAACCGGTGGTAGTTGGCCAAACCCATGAAGCGCTCAACATCTTTGGAGCATGTGGGGGTAGGCCACTCTCGTACCACCTTAATGTCCTTGTCCGCCATGGCTAGACTGTTACTGCCTACTATTCTTCCCAGAAACTCCACCTCCCTCTGGAAGAATACACATTTCTTAGGCTTCAACTTTAAGCCATACTTTCTACACCTAGCCAAGGCTTCTGTCACATTCCCCAAGTGGTCGTCGAAACCACTACCCAATACCAGGATGTCGTCCAGGAAGGCCAACACGATTTTCCAATTCAGACCTCTGAGCACGAGGTTCATGACACGTGCGAACGTGGCTGGGGCGTTACATAAACCGAATCCCATTTTCACGTGCTCAAAGAGGCCGTACTTGGTTGTGAAAGCCGTTTTTTTCCTGTCTTCCTCTTTCAGTTTAACCTGCCAATAAGCAGAGTTGGCGTCAAGCTTTGAAAACCAAACACTTCCCGCCAACGTATCCAAGCAATCCTCCACCAGTGGGAGGGGAAACACATCCTTGATGGTCACGTTGTTGAGTGCACGGTAATCGATGCACCAACGCACGGTTCCATCACGTTTGCGTATGAGCACGGGTGCAGAAGCCCAATCAGAATTGGACTCTTGTATCACTCCGGCATCTAGCATTTTCTTAAGATGTACCTCCTCCTCACCTGCGAAACAAGCTGGTGTCCTGCGCATTCGCTGCTTTATTGGCCGAGCATCGCCTGTGTCGATGCTATGTTCAATGTCAACGAATTGACCAAGATCGAACTCATTCTGGGCAAACGCATCCTGGTATTCTATCAGCACCTTAGCTAATTGCTTGCTTTGGTCCGCTGATAAATACGCCTGGGAGTCCTCAAAGACCTGTTTGAGATGGTCGGGCACTTCCACCTCATCAGCCTCGAGGCCCTCTCCATGGGGCTGTACCGTTCTCACTTCCGGTACTCTCTCCTCTTCCCCAATATCCTCACAATAGTTGCCTACAGGATAAGCCGTGCCGACCTGTTGCCCTTTCTTGAACACACAGTAGCTATCTGTGGGGTTCAAAATACAAACTATGGGTTGTGACCGGCCGGCCCTTACTACCCTAGGGATCAATGTCTTTGATCCCCGGGTTCCCTCAACCACATAGTCCGGCATTTCTGCGCTTATACTGCATTTCAGTCTCATAGCTGAATTTGGGGGAATAACCTGTCGCTTAGCGACCGTCACTCTAGCCACCTTAGGCTCCCCTTTACGATCCCCAATATTCAGCCCAAGAACCTGCCCATCGAATGTCAACGTACCCTCACCCATATTTAGGACGGCAGCCCCCAGGTGAAATAACATGTCGAAGCCCAGCAACATATCTTCCGCGATAGGAGCAACATACACTGTTTGTTGGTAGCTCTTCTCGCCAATTTTCAAGGTTACTGGACCAACGATAAACCCGTGCATTGACATTTCCCGGCCCGCTGTTAGTAGTTTAACAACTTTAATTTTGGGGGGAGGCACCTTCATAGACTTATAAAATCTATCCGATACTATGGTCACCTCCGCCGCCGTGTCCACCACCGCTTCTACTTTACGTCCGTCCACTTGGACCTCAATACTAAACTGGGAATTGGAACCCAATTGGCACACCTTCACCTCCTCCACTGCATCCGCACCCTGGCAACCTACTTCCGGCCCCACTGGACTGCTGGTCCCCTGGGTTCCCGCCGGTAAATCCCTTGCCGCGGATCGAGATGAAATACTGGTGTTCCGCCCCAGATTCGCTGGGGCACCCTCGCCATCCCCTTTGGGTATTCCACTTCCCTCATTTCCCGCCCTCTCGGGGAAACATAAACTATCCTGAATTGGTGGTGACACACCTACGAGCGCCAACCCCTCTTCCGGCTGCACGCCCCTGACTTTAGTGGGCTGGCTCCCCACGGGAGCCCCTCGACCCCCTACTACTGGGTCGCCCAACACCGCTGATTTAGCTTTGACAGACTCCGCAACTGGATTGTGTGCAAACCAATCTGCCACTCCCTTACTCATATCAGCCCGGCGGCTGTGTACTTGTTGTGACAGTACAGCTGCCTTCACTTCCGGTGCTACGGGTGGTGGAGCAGTGTGGCAACTTGCCTCCCGCTCCCCCCCATGATCATGATTCAGTGGTCGTGCCCTAATAGGCTCGGCCCCTCGACTAATTAGTGCATTCCCGGCCTGGCCTCGTTGTCCTGGGATCGAGGATGGGCCCCCGGCCTCGATCCTGTCCCGTTTAAAGATCCTCTCCCCATGGCACGCCCGTCACCACGCCCTTTCCGTGGGCACTCCCGTCTGAAGTGCCCAACCTCACCACACCCAAAACATGCACCTGCCTTTAGTGGTTTCTGATTGGGTGGTGGGCCTCCAGGCTGCTTATGGGTTGAGGTCCATTGGCCCTTATCTGCCTGCTGGCCCCCACTAAGCGAGTCGAACTTCATTGACAGAGTTTCGAACTTTTGTTCTAATTTATTGAGAACGTCCTCTACCCTACTGGACTCCCGGGGTGACGCCTCTTGAACCGCCGAAATCACTATTGGGGCCTCCCTCTCATCATCCCGTCCCTTCTTGGGATCTTTACGAGGCTTCCCATACACCGCCTGAGTCATGTGTTGGTGCCATCGTACCCTGTCTATGGCGTTTTCAATGCGTTCCGGCTGCTCGAGCCCGACCCTATGGCCAGCATCACGGTCTGCCAGTCCCTGACAGAACCGTACCACCGCCTGTTGGGTCGAGTAAGTAACTGGCAAATCAACAAATGCCTTGTTTGCCAATGTCAACACCCGATCAGCCCAGTCCTCCAATGACTCCCCCTGGGCCTGCACGGCCTGGTGAAACCTTGCTTGAGTGGTAGCCGTGAGCTCCTTGCCACCAAACCGACAATCCAACTGAGCTAGCATTAGTCGGTATGACATAAGTGACCCGGGATACCGCTCTTTCATGATGGCGCAATACTCAGCTGCTTTACCCGTCAGGGACCAGCACAAGCACTCCAAGCATTGGGATCTGGACCATCCCTTTCTCTTAGCATAACTGGTGAAGCGCTGCTTAAAAACCAGCCACTGAGTCTTCCCATCATACAAGAGGGCCTTGGGTAGGGACTTGACCGGGTCCCATTCCCTAGATCCGCCATGTTTATGAGCCGCTGGAAATCCAAACCGATATACACGGTGCTTCCGGTTCACCCTCGACAAGCTAGCCTCCGAATCTGAATTGTTCAGCGATGGGGATCGACGCTTCTTACCACTTCGCAACGGGGAACAACCTGTTCTACCCCTTGGCGATGGTGAGCGACTCTTTTTGCCACTTCGCGATGGTGAACCATCTGTTCTACCTCTCGGCGATGGGGAGCGCTGCTTTTTGCCCCTCTGCCTTAATATTGACTTTTTGAGACTCGAACTCGCCACCCTAAATCCATAAACTTGCGATTTACGGTCCTTTTTGCTTCGATGTCTCTCGTCTGCAGAGCTCACATCATCCCCGTCATCACTTGATGATGACGAAGACGATGTAGAGGCATAACGCACATGTTTGAGCGGCCTAGAGGATTTTGGGATTACCCCCGCCCTTTGTGACACACCCTCAGTGATGGGGGCCTCAGCGGTGGCTACTGGACTCGACTGAACCGGTGCCACAACCTTTCCCGCCTTGGTGGTTAGTTGGGCCGGCTGTACTTCTTCCACCTTCACCCCCACGAGGCCACCTTTCACTTTGAGAATGTCCCTCATCATCTCCAATTCCGCTGTAGTGGGATCTGGTGAACCCGTATGCACAGGAGCCATGGCCCCTAACATGGGGGGCTTGATGTCTCTTTGCGCAGAGTCCGCGGTCCCCAACACGTGGTCTATCTCTGCAGCCAGGGCATTAGATTGTAATTTCCGACTGAGAAATATCCCCCTAGCCGGATACCGGAACGGATTAAGTTCACGCCGCTCCCATGATCCAGTGTTACCTGTACGCGGTGTACTGGGTAGATCCCGCATCATGTCCTCCAGGCTTGCTTGCCTGTGAAGACTGCCGGTCTCCTCATCCCTATACACCGTGTCAGGGTCTTCCTCCCAGTCCTCTTCTTGCACTCCTGCCCCCTCTTGAAAGGCTGGAGTCTGTTGGGTCACTTGACCCCGACGCTCCCTCTTCCTAAACGTGAAATCCAGGGCGTCCCAGTCAATCGTATCCATGTGGATCCTGGTCAACGCCTGCCACACTGTTGGTGTCAAGTTACCCTGTGCGTCTCGCACTGCAACAATGGCGGCCGCCAACCGGGACCCTATTCCCCTGATCTGAGCTAATTCATCCGCCGATGCAAAATTAACTCTAAGCCGGGCCCTCGCTTCATTTCCACTAGTCCCCATTATAATTTAATTACACAACACAGCAATATAAAAAATGAAGATGAAATACAAACAATTATTTTTCAATAATAATCATTACTGAGCAAGGAAACCTTCCTTATAAAACCCCCCGACAGGCGCCTCATCAGGAAACCAGAGTGTTATACACTCAGGGCCTCCGATGTACAAACCGGAACAAGCTACATCAAAACATCCGGTTTAGATGCTTGCGCATGCGCACTGTCTGCATTTTGTGCACATTTTGTGCACTCACAAAAACCTCTTTTTTCCCCTTTTTCCCCCAGAACAGACACCAATGCAAGGCAGGAACACTTGTTTACATTCTAACTGACCTTAATTCCGCCGAAGATTCTTAAGAAAAACGTCGCCTCGGTGAGATTAGCAATCTCACGGACCAGTGCTGCGCGATGCACAGCCCCGGGAAACGACGAATTTCGACCTAAAAACACATTCCGGGCGCAGGAACAATCACGATTCTGACACCATTAAAGTGATTCCTTACCTATACATGGTATCTGAAGCCGTCAGGTTGTTATATTAGTCTTCTTTATGTAATATCTAGGCAACACGCAGAACAACGTCTTCTCCGTCTCGCTGTGACTTCTAGAATGCTGGCTTCCCTCGAGGCTCGACCAATCAGAGAGGTTGTATTGGCCCTGCGTCATGGCAGTTGGCGGGAACGCACCGGCTACCCACATCTCCAGGGATCGGAACCACACGGACTTGATAAGCCCCCTATCGACAGTCACTACACTATCCACTGTCGTTACAATTTAAATAAGGCACAGTGTTAGCAGATATAAATTTGTCTCTTGCCGAATAAGGACATCTAACTTCAACAACATGCGTTGAATCAATAATACCATCTGGTGAAGAGGCTAAAAATGGATATTGTTTTGAAATCACTAAACTGCAGGAATGTACAGTCTTGCCGGTAACTTCCATCAATCGAGTTATAGCAATTGATTCATGTTTGTGTCCATGCTCGAATGGGGAAGCTTTAATGGCCCCGTGTGGTTGCCGGGGGCCCTGTTTGGTCACGGGACAAAGAATACGGCTACTGCAGATCCCTTTGGAGGGGTAGGCAGAGGGGTAGAATCCCTCCAAATTCATGTTCATTTCATCATTTTTTGTTCATGTTCATTAAAGGTCTTCATCATGATCCCTGCATTGTTTCAGGTGCTATCTCGCTCGCATCAAAAGAGCAGTGGCAGAAAAACAATAACGTGGCTCCAGCGTAAATGGAGTTTCTACGATAGAATTTGCAGCAATTCTGCAGTTCAGGGTGAGAAGGTTCTAGGCCCATTTTCCATATTTTATCTCGATGTACATGGAAGATGAGCCTGGCATCTTCATGCCTTTTAGGCGCCATATAACCTTTTCATGTGTTGGTGCGCCTTAAAACCCCAATTCAATTCAATTTAATTGTTCTGGTTTCAACTAATGATCTGGCCAGCTTATTTTTATCTGTCTTTTCTGTTGATTTGCAGATTTTACCAAACATTGAAGATGGTAGGCGTTTCGTACGTTCTTGTTTCCATAAATCATTTGCACTTTGACACATTGTTTTTTCTCAATGTCTCTTGCCCGGTGCAGGATAGGGCATTCACGTTATACTCAATTCATATTTATTACAAGCTGAGCCATTACCAGAATGTATACCCTGCTTTGCACCGTTAACAATCCAACACATCTTATTGGAATGTGTCGACTTTGATCATATGCGTCAAAAGTACTACAATGTTTTTACTATGAAAGAGTTATTTGATACTGTAGATTTTAGTCTTGTTTTAGATTTCCTGAAAGAGATCAGACTATATAAATCATTATCATCCCTTATTTTTAGCTCTTCTGATCAGAGATCAGCAGAGCTTATGGCGTGGTGCGGCGTCCGTCGTCCGTCTGTCTGTCCGTCCGTAAACTTTTATTTGTAGTGACTACTCCTCTGAAACTACTGGCTGGATATTCATGAAACTTTACAGAAATGTTGCCCATGAAGTCTAGTTGATCCTTTCAAAAATTCATGTTGATGTGAAATCTGAGATGGCCGCCAAAGCTAAAAATAAATTTTCAAAATACAAGTTTGTAGAGACTACTTCTTGAAAACTGTAAGTGATATTGGTATGGGACTTTTTCTAAAATGATCAGCATGACATGATGTTGGTCCTTGTCGAAAATCGTTTTGATTCAACGTTAAACATAGCTGCCCCAGCGGCCATCTTTGTTTACATAGAGTTATATAATGAAAACTTGTAGCGACTACTCTGAAACTGCTTGACGGATTTTCATGAAACTTCACAGGAATGTTGCTCTTGATGTCTAATTGATCCTAGCAAAATTTCAGGTCGGCCGAAAATTCAAGATGGCCGATAAAAATAATTTTTCAAAATACAAGTTTGTAGCGACTACTTCTTGAAAACTATAAGTGATATTGATATGGGACTTTTTCTAAAATGATCAGCATGACATGATGTTGGTCCTTGTCAAAAATCATTTTGATTTGACGTTAAACATGGCTGCCAGCGGCCATCTGTGTTTACATAGAGTTATAAAGTAAAAACTTGTAGCGACTACTCCTCTGAAACTACATGGCGGATTTTTATGAAACTTTACAGGAATGTTGCTCTTAATGTCTAATTGATCCTAGCAAAATTTCAGATCGGCCAGAAATTCAAGATGGCCGCGACAGCTAAAAATAGATTTTCAAAATACAAGTTTGTAGCGACTACTTCTTCTTTAGACTTTTTCTAAAATGATCAGCATGACATGATGGTTATCCGAGTGGAACATTATTTTGATTCAACGTTAAACATGGCTGCCAGTGGCCATCTTTGTTTACATAAGAGTTATATAATCAAAACTTGTGCGACTACTCCTCTGAAAGTACTTGACGGATTTTCATGAAGCTTCACAGGAATGTTGCTCTTGATGTCTAATTGATCCTAGCAAAATTTCAGGTTGGCCGGAAATTCAAGATGGCCGCCATGGCTAAAAATAGATTTTCAAAAAACAAGTTTGTAGCGACTACTTCTTGAAAACTATAAGTGATATTGATATGGGACTTTTTCTAAAATGATCAGCATGACATGATGTTGGCGGGAAGCAATCGTTATTCCAGTCGCCAAACCTGGAAAGGATCATACGGACCCAATAAATTATCGCCCAATCGCTTTAACGAGTTGTATATGTAAAACCATGGAACGAATGATTAATGAGAGACTCGTTTGGTACCTGGAGTCCAACAAACTGATAACAAAGTATCAAAGTGGATTCCGGCACAACAGACAATCTCATACGATTTGAATCGTTTATTAGGGAAGCTTTCATAAAAAAAGAACATTTAGTCGCTGTATTTTTTGACTTGGAGAAAGCTTATGATACTGCATGGAAGTACGGTATTATGAATGATCTACATGACATTGGTCTTAGAGGCCGATTACCCATTTTTATAGAGAAATTCTTAGATGACAGACAGTTTCGTGTCCGAATGGGTTCAACCCTCTCTGATATTCATGAACAGGAGATGGGTGTTCCACAGGGCAGCATACTCTCTGTCACACTTTTTAATATAAAGATTAACAGTATAGTAAAATGCATCAATCCAGGTGTGGATTGTTCGCTATATGTTGACGACTTTGTTATATGTTATCGTGCAAAAAACATGAATACTATCGAGAGACAATTACAACAATGTCTCAATAAACTTCAGACCTGGTCTGATGAAAATGGTTTGAAATTTTCTAAATCTAAAACTAATTGTATGCACTTTTGTCAACTTCGTAAACATCATGAAGACCCTCATCTAACACTGGATGGGTCACCAATACCAGTTGTGGATGAGACAAAATTCCTTGGTCTTATTTTCGACCGTAAATTAACGTTTATACCACACCTTAAATACTTGAAGGCCAAATGCCTTAAAGCTCTTAACTTACTTGAAGTTGTTGCAAACACTAATTGGGGAGCAGATCGAAAAGTCCTGTTGCGACTTTACAGATCTCTTATCAGATCCAAGCTGGACTACGGCTCGATAGTATATGGATCGACTCGCAAGTCGTACTTGCAGATGCTCGACCCTATACATAATCAAGGATTACGACTCGCCTTAGGTGCCTTTCGTACATCACCAGCCGAAAGTCTATATGTTGAAGCTAATGAACCATCACTGTCTCATAGACGGGACAAATTATCTCTTCAATACGCCATTAAATTAAAGTCAAACCCTTCAAACCCAACTTTCGATAATGTTTTTAATCGTAGTTGTGAACCTCTTTTTGATCGAAAACCGAAGGCCATTCGACCATTTGGTCTTCGTATTAAACCAAAATTAAGAGACACTGAAATCGACCTAAATTTGATTGCCAAGTACAAAGTACCACAAATTCCACCGTGGACTTTGGAAACACCAACAATTATTTTTGATCTTTGTAATAATAACAAATCCAGCACAGACCCTACTGTCTTTCAAAGCAAATTTAATGAAATTAAATCGAAATACAGTAACTTTCAACATATCTACACAGATGGCTCTAAAGATGGAGATAAGGTAGCTGCAGCAAAGAGCGGCCTGCCTGACAAGGCCTCTATCTTTTCAGCTGAACTTAAGGCAATTGAACTTGCCTTAAATTATATTCAGGAATCTGATGATGACCATTTTGTAATATTTTCTGATTCCCTTTCATCTCTTCAAGCACTGGGTAATATGAAACATGATAACCCAGTTGTGCTTCAACTTTTAGAAAAGTACAATTCTCTTATAATTGATAATGTTATTATTTTCTGCTGGCTTCCAAGCCATGTAGGAATACGTGGTAATGATAGAGCTGATAGTGCTGCTAAGGCAGCATTAGATTTACACATCACTAATACCAAATTACCTTATACTGATTTTAAAAGTTGTATTAACACATATATTCGTAACTCTTGGCAAGCCGCTTGGGATTTGTCAGTTAACAATAAACTCCATCCAATTAAACCGTTACTTGGAGAATGGCGTTCTTCTAGTAGACCCATTCGTCGAGAGGAAGTTGTCCTAGCCCGGTGCAGGATAGGGCATACACGTTATACTCATTCATATTTATTACAAGGTGAGCAATTACCAGAATGTATACCCTGCTTTGCACCGTTAACGGTCAAACACATATTATTGGAATGTGTAGACTTTGATCCTATGCGTCAAAGGTACTACAATGTTGATACTATGAAAGAGTTATTTGATACTGTAGATTTTAGTCTTGTTTTAGATTTCCTGAAAGAGATCAGACTATATAAATCATTGTAATGTGTTCTTATATATATTTACTTGTTTATAAACCCGTTGACGGGCATTCGTTGATTTACATACATAGTTTGTATTACACCTGATCATCCCTTATTTTTTAATAGTTTTATCTTTATATATTTACATTAATTTTTAATTAATACTTCATTTTCATAAATTTTTGCGCACAATATGACCTATTTATGTGTCGACGTGCCGTAAAACACCATTCATTCATTCATGTAGATGTGAAATCCAAGATGGCCGCCAAATCTAAAAATAGGTTTTTATAAAACAAGTTTGTAGCGACTACTTCTTGAAAACTCTAAGGGATATTGCTATGGGACTTTTTCTAAAATGATCAGCATGACATGATGTTGGTCCTTGTCGAAAATCGTTTTGATTCGACGTTAAACATGGCTGCCAGCGGCCATCTTTGTTTACATAGAGTTATATAATGAAAACTTGTAGCGACTACTCCTCTGAAAATACTTGACGGATTTTCATGAAACTTCACAGGAATGTTGCTCTTGATGTCTAATTGATCCTAGCAAAATTTCAGGTTGGCCGGAAATTCAAGATGGCCGCCACGGCTAAAAATAGATTTTTAAAAAATAAGTTTGTAGCGACTACTTCTTGAAAACTAGAAGAGATATTGATATGGGACTTTTTCTAAAATTATCAGCATGACAAGATGGTTATCCGAGTCGAACATTATTTTGATTCGACGTTAAACGTGGCTGCCAGTGGCCACCTTTGTTTACATAGAGTTATATAATGATAACTTGTAGCGACTACTCCTCTGAAAATACTTGACGGATTTTCATGAAACTTCACACGAATGTTGCTCTTGATGTCTAATTGGTCCTTGCAAAATTTCAGGTCGACCGGAAATTCAACATGGCCGCCATGGCTAAAAATAGATTTTCAAAATACAAGTTTGTAGCGACTACTTCTTAAAAACTATAAGTGATATTGATATGGGACTTTTTCTAAAATGATCAGCATGACATGATGGTTATTCAAGTCGAACATTATTTTGATTCGACGTTAAACATTGCTGCCAGTGGCCATGTATGTTTACATAAGAGTTATATAATGATAACTTGTAGCGACTACTCCTCTGATTGACGGATTTTCATGAAACTTCACACGAATGTTGCTCTTGATGTCTAATTGATCTTAGCAAAATTTCAGGTCGGCCGGAAATTCAAGATGGCCACCATGGCTAAAAATAGATTTTTAAAAAATAAGTTTGTAGCGACTACTTCTTGAAAACTATAAGAGATATTGATATGGGACTTTTTCTAAAATGATCAGCATGAAATGATGGTTATCCGAGTCGAACATTATTTTGATTCAATGTTAAACATGGCTGTCAGTGGCCATCTTTGTTTACATAGTTATATAATGAAAACTTGTAGCGACTACTCCTCTGAAACTACTTTACGGATTTTCATGAAACTTCACAGGAATGTTGCTATTGATGTCTAATTGATCCTAGCAAAATTTCATTGACCTCTTGTCATTTGTATTTTCCATATTTTATTCCAAGTTGAGAAACCAAGCTAATTTTTCACACACACACACACACCCATACAATGATACATAAACATATTCACTGATATCAAGTACAACAAGTGACTTTATGTTGCATTGGAAATAGAAGTGACCTTATGTTGTTGTGGAATGTTTGTCAGCACACAATTAAGATAGTGTCAACAAATAATTACCAAGATAATGGAAACTGACTCAGCCTAAAACGAGGGAAATTTTGTGATTGTGATTTAAAATTGCAGTGTAAAAAGGAGGGAAATAGTGTGCTCTGAACAGAATTTTAACAATGGCAGACAGTCAGGAGCAAAAACAAAAATACATTGCATATATGACTGAAGAACAGAAAGAGGTTACCTTAGGTATATTTAATTTTCATGGATGGGACATTAATATAATTCTGGATACAAACACGCAGGAAGTGAGTTCTGGCACAATCAGGAAACACAAACAGATGACAGAACTGAAATACAAAATCGAAGCAACATCAAAGAAAATGTGACTTCTCAAAGTTTCCATCAAGAAAGTGTAACTTCTCAAAGTTTCCATCAAGAAAGTGTAACTTCTCAAAGTTTCCATCAGGCAAGAAGGGAACCGATTGACTATTTACAGGGTGAAATACAAAATGAAATACCAACTTCAGTTCGCGGCATTTGTTCCAACTGCTGTAGTGCACCAGGTGTTTTAACTAAAAAGAAATATAAAAAGATCGGACAGGGAAAGTAGCATTCAAGGAGGACAGTCAATCACAAAACACAGAAACAAACAAACAAGAAGGCAGAAGCAACCCGCAATCTTGGCTGGGAAATGGATTACCAGCAAGACCAGGTAACAACATCACCAGAAAGAAAATTTACAAGAAATTCTGGACAATGCTCGACAGGCGAGGACTTTGGACTTCTGCATTATACTTGGAGCGTAAAGAAATGGCAATGACTGAGGGAGTCACACATGGAACTCACGAGCAGAGAAATTATGCCTCAATGTGTTATTCGTCATGTGAGGAATTTATATCCAAATCCAAAAGGTGTACTTTACATGGGACACTTCTGGTGACTTATGAACCTAAATTTCCTAAGATGTATAATATGTTTGGAACTTTTATTCACATGTTGTTTGGAAATATAATGTGTATTTTCATAAGCAAAATAATTATATTTAGTTTATGAACACAAACAAATTATTAACACACAAAGTAATTGGTTTTTATGCAAATTTATTATTCTCATTTTCATGTAAGGGATTAAATAAAATCATGTGGATTAACTCCCGATCAAGGTCAGTTCACTTATGTTATCACAATTCACATTATTAATTCTCTGGTGAATTGCCTGCTACAAGCCTGTTCAGCAAGGAATGTAAACACTAGCACGTGGTTCTGTTTACAACTGAGCGTTCATAACCCCAATACGCCAATAAGCCACTCCCCCGGCAAATTCAAATTTTGAATCAAACAGTTGGATTTTTTTCTCAAAGGCATGTCTGTGGTGATAATTTATTTTTTTAAAATCAGAATTAATTTTACTATATTTTGTTTACATGCCTGCCAAATTTCAACTTTAAATTGTTTGCATAACATTATACAGAAACTTGCCCAAGCGCCTTCTAGTGGTTTATATAGTCCAGTTGATCCTTTAAATCAAAATGATCAAACTAATGATGAAAAAGACAACACCGATAATGTTAATTATGATGCTGAAGAAAATACTGATGATGAAGAAAATATATATGAAATACCATTAGGTTCAAGTCGAGAATTTTATGTACCTTCCTTGCATAAGACCATCCTTAAACAAGAGGTCAATGACCTTGAAGCTCTACTGATTGATTTTGATTTCAGGAAGTAGTCGCTACAGACTTGTTTTTCGAAAAATTATTTTTAGCCGTGGCAGCCATCTTGAATTTTCGGCCTACCTGAAATTTTGCTAGGATCAAGAGCAACATTCCTGTGAAGTTTCATGAAAATCCGTCAAGTAGTTTCAGAGGAGTAGTCGCTACAAAGATGGCCGCTAACAGCCATGTTTAACGTCGAATCAAAACGATTTTTGACAAGGACCAACATCATGCCATGCTGATCATTTTAGAAAAAGTCCCATATCAATATCACTTCAGTTTTCAAGAAGTAGACGCTACAAACTTGTATTTTGAAAATCTATTTTTAGCCATGGCGGCCATCTTGAATTTCCGGCCGACGTGAAATTTTGCTAGGATCAATAAGACATCAAGAGCAACATTCGTTCGAAATTTCATGAAAATCCGTCAAGTATTTTCAGAGAAGTAATCACTACAAGTTTTCATTATATAACTATGTAAACAAGGATGGCCACTGGCAGCCATGTTTACCGTTGAATCAGAATAATGTTCGACTCGGATAACCATCATGTCATGTTGATCATTCTAGAAAAAGTCCCATATCAATATCACTTATAGTTTTGAAGAAGTAGTCTCTCCAAACTTATTTTTTAAAAATCTATTTTTAGCTGTGGTGGCCATCTTGAATTTCTGGCCGATCTGAAATTTTGTTAGGATCTGGCGGCCATCTTGGATTTCACATCAACATGAATTTTGGCTAGAATCAACAAGACTTCATGGGCAACATTTCTATAAAGTTTCATGAAAATCCATTCAGTAGTTTCAGAGGAGTTGTCGCTACAAAAAAAGTTTACGGACAGACGGACGACGCACCACGGCATAAGCTCTGCTGATCTCTGATCAGTCGAGCTAAAAATTGTTTGCAGTGCTCTGACCTTTGCATCCAACCATGATGATTGTTGTTTTTCTGTTGTTTTTTTATTGTGTTTTTTTGTGAGAAATAATAATAAATGAGAAGTTTCGTTCTTATTTCAATTATTTACATGTTCCATCAGTTAGATTCCGTCCGAGTTGGAGCACTGCAAACAAACAATAATCTAATACAAACTACCTAATACCAAACTACCTTCACAATACCCATGTATTACTTTCCTTTACATTTTTTTTTACAGTGTTAACACTGGGAATATCAACAGGTGCCAGTTTGATATTGGTGATTTTTGTAGTAGTCTTCCACAAATGCAAAGTTATCAGACTTTGTCCAATACAGTTTCATGGTCTAACGATTGATGTTTCAAATCAAACGGATACATATAATGACGAAGATCCACCAGTACAGTGGAAGATTCATCATCACAATTCTCAGGCATAGCTCAGATGGCCAGTCAACGTAATGAATGAATGGTGTTTTACGGCACGTCGACACATAAATAGGTCATATTGTGCGCAAAACTGATAAAAGATGAAGAAATGAAGGATTAATTAAAAATTAATGTAAATATATCAGGTAAAACTATTAAAAAATAAGGGATGATATGGTAGTAATATAAACTATACATGTAAATCAACAGATGCTCGAAAAGGGGTATATAAAAAAGTAAATATATACAAGAACATATTATAAGGATTTATATAATCTGACTTCCTTCAGGAAGTCTAAAACTAGACTAAAATCTATAGTATTAAATAACTCGGTCATAGTATTAACATTGTAGTACCTTTGACGCATAGGATCAAAGTCTACACATTCCAGCAATATGTGTTTGACCGTTAACGTTGCAAAGCAGGGTATACATTCTGGTAATTGCTCACCTTGTAATAAATATGAATGAGTATAACGTGTATGCCCTATCCTGCACCGGGTAAGGACAACTTCCTCTCGACGAATGGGTCTACTAGAAGAACGCCATTCTCCGAGTAACGGTTTAATTGAATGGAGTTTATTGTTAACTGACAAATCCCAAGCGGCTTGCCAAGAGTTACGAATATATGTGTTAATAAAACTTTTAAAATCAGTATAAGATAATTTGGTATCAGATATATGTAAACCTAATGCTGCTTTAGCAGCACTATCAGCTCTATCATTACCACGTATTCCTACATGGCTTGGAAGCCAGCAGAAAATAATAACATTATCAATTATAAGAGAATTGTACTTTTCTAAAAGTTGAAGCACAATTGGGGTATCATGTTTCATATTACCCAGTGCTTGAAGAGATGAAAGGGAATCAGAAAAGATTACAAAATGGTCATCATCAGATTCCTGAATATAATTTAAGGCAAGTTCAATTGCCTTAAGTTCAGCTGAAAAGATCGAGGCCTTGTCAGGCAGGCGGCTCTTTATGCTGTGTTTGTGAACAGCTGCTGCAGCTACCTAATCTCTATCTTTAGAACCATCTGTGTAGATATGTTGAAAGTCACTGTATTTCGATATAATTTCATTAAATTTGCTTTGGAAGACAGTAGGCTCTGTACTGGATTTGTTATTATTACAAAGATCAAAAATAATTGTTGGAGTTTCCAAAGTCCACGGTGGAATTTGTGGTACTTTGTACTTGTCAATCAAATTTAGGTCGATTTCAGTGTCTCTTAATTTTGGTTTAATACGAAGACCAAATGGTCGAATGGCCTTCGGTTTCCGATAAAAAAAGAGGTTCACAACTAGGATTAAAAACATTATCGAAAGTTGTGTTTGAAGGGTTAGACTTTAATTTAATGGCGTATTGAAGAGCTAATTTGTCTCGTCTATGAGACAGTGATGATTCATTGTCTTCAACATATAGACTTTCGGCTGGTGATGTACGAAAGGCACCTAAGGCGAGTCGTAATCCTTGATTATGTATAGGGTCGAGCATCTGCAAGTACATCTGCAAGTACGACTTGCGAGTCGATCCATATACTATTGAGCCGTAGTCCAGCTTGGATCTGATAAGAGATCTGTAAAGTCGTAAGAGGACTTTTCGATCTGCTCCCCAATTAGTGTTTGCAACAACTTTAAGTAAGTTAAGAGCTTTAAGGCATTTGGCCTTCAACTATTTAAGGTGTGGTATAAACGTTAATTTACGGTCGAAAATAAGACCAAGGAATTTTGTCACATCCACTACTGGTATTGGTGACCCATCCAGTGTTAGATGAGAGACTTCATGATGTTTACGAAGTTGACAAAAGTGCATACAATTAGTTTTAGATTTAGAAAATTTCAAACCATTTTCATCAGACCAGGTCTGAAGTTTATTGAGACATTGTTGTAATTGTCTCTCGATAGTATTCATGTTTTTTGCACGATAACATATAACAAAGTCGTCAACATAAAGCGAACAATCCATACCTCGATTGATGCATTTTACTATACTGTTAATCTTTATATTAAAAAGTGTGACATAGTATGCTGCCCTGTGGAATACCCATCTCCTGTTCATGAATATCAGAGAGGGTTGAACCCATTCGGACACGAAATTGTCTATCATCTAAGAATTTCTCTATAAAAATGGGTAATCGGCCTCTAAGGCCAATGTCATGTAGATCATTCATAATACCGTACTTCCATGCAGTATCATAAGCTTTCTCCAAGTCAAAAAATACAGCGACTAAATTATGAAAGCTTCCCTAATAAACGATTCAAATCGTATGAGATTGTCTGTTGTGCCTCGTTGGCGCCGGAATCCACTTTGATACTTGGTTATCAGTTTGTTGGACTCCAGGTACCAAACGACTCTCTCATTAATCATTCGTTCCATGGTTTTACATATACAACTCGTTAAAGCGATTGGGCGATAATTTATTGGGTCCGTATGATCCTTTCCAGGTTTGGGGACTGGAATAACGATTGCTTCACGCCAAGAATCGGGGAAGATTCCAGTCACCCAAACCTTATTAAATATATCAAGAAGGGTAGAGAGACAGGATTCAGGTAAATGTTTTAGTAATTGATAATGGATATCATCAGGACCAGCTGATGTATCATGAGCCTTTTTAAGGGACTCTCGAAGTTCTTTGAGAGTGAATAGTTTATTGTATTTTTCCAAGTTTTTCGACTTGAAGTTCTGCTTCTTCTGTTCTTTTTGTTTCTTATTTTTCAGGAAATTTGGTTGACAATTTTCAGAAGAAGAATTTTTTGAAAAAGTTTCTGCCAAAGTGTTTGTAATATCTTTCACAGATCTCCATTATCTGTTTTAAACATCCAAGCTGGACTACGGCGCAATAGTATATGGATCGACTCGCAAGTCGTACTTGCAGATGCTCGACCCTGTACATAATCAAGGATTACGACTCGCCTTAGGTGCCTTTCGTACATCACCAGCCGAAAGTCTATATGTTGAAGCCAATGAACCATCACTGTCTCATAGACGAGACAAATTAGCTCTTCAATACGCCATTAAATTAAAGTCTTAACCCTTCAAACCCAACTTTCGATAATGTTTTTAATCCTAGTTGTGAACCTCTTTTTGATCGAAAACCGAAGGCCATTCGACCATTTGGTCTTCGTATTAAACCAAAATTAAGAGACACTGAAATCGACCTAAATTTGATTGCCAAGTACAAAGTACCACAAATTCCACCGTGGACTTTGGAAACTCCAACAATTATTTTTGATCTTTGTAATAATAACAAATCCAGTACAGACCCTACTGTCTTTCAAAGCAAATTTAATGAAATTATATCGAAATACAGTGACTTTCAACATATCTACACAGATGGCTCTAAAGATGGAGATAAGGTAGCTGCAGCAGCTGTTCACAAACACAGCATAAAGAGCCGCCTGCCTGACAAGGCCTCTATCTTTTCAGCTGAACTTAAGGCAGTTGAACTTGCCTTAAATTATATTCAGGAATCTGATGATGACCATTTTGTAATCTTTTCTGATTACCTTTCATCTCTTCAAGCACTGGGTAATATGAAACATGATAACCCAGTTGTGCTTCAACTTTTAGAAAAGTACAATTCTCTTATAATTAATAATGTTATTATTTTCTGCTGGCTTCCAAGCCATGTAGGAATACGTGGTAATGATAGAGCTGATAGTGCTGCTCAGGCAGCATTAGATTTACATATATCTAATACCAAATTACCTTATACTGATTTTAAAAGTTGTATTAACACATATATTCGTAACTCTTGGCAAACCGCTTGGGATTTGTCAGTTAACAATAAACTCCATTCAATTAAACCGTTACTCGGAGAATGGCGTTCTTCTACTAGACCCATTCGTCGAGAGGAAGTTATCCTAGCCCGGTGCAGGATAGGGCCTTGCACCGTTAACGGTCAAACACATCTTATTAGAATGTGTAGACTTTGATCCTATGCGTCAAAGGTACTACAATGTTAATACTATGAAAGAGTTATTTGATACTGTAGATTTTAGTCTTGTTTTAGATTTCCTGAAAGAGATCAGACTATATAAATCATTGTAATGTGTTCTTATATCTATTTACTTGTTTATATACCCGTTGACGGGCATTTGTTGATTTACATACATAGTTTATATTACACCTGATCATACATTATTTTTTAATAGTTTTATCTTTATATATTTACATTAATTTTTAATTAATACTTCTTTTTTCATAGATTTTTGTGCACAATATGACCTATTTATGTGTCGACGTGCCGTAAAACACCATACATACTGTTTTAAGATGATTTACAAAACTAGAATTACCTTTACCACTTATTTTCCGGACCATGTCTTATGTCTTCTTAAGAGATGAGCGAGAATTCAGCCTAGAGACGTAAGATCTCCAGGATTTCCTCTTGCTATCCTTAATAGTATGACGGGCTTTCGCACGAAAAACTCTAAAGTTATCTAAATTTGTTTGAGTTGGCCGCAAGTTAAAATTATTTAATGCAGCTTTACGATCGCTGACTGCCTTTTTGCAGTCATCGTCGTATCATGGTTTATGTGGGCGTTTAGGATTTGCCGAGGTTTTTGGAATGGTTTGATCAGCTATATCGTGAAGAGTTTTGGTAAAAAGAGCAGTTGCGTCTTCGACATCCTCGAAAACGGAAGGCTTTAATTGTTCCTCGCAAAGAGATTGAAACGTAGTCCAATCAGCCTTGCGAAGTTTCCATCGTTGCGTTTTTTCGATAAGTGGAGGGCCGATATTTTCAAGAAATATGGGGAAGTGGTCACTTCCACAGAGGTCGTCTCCAACACTCCACGAAAAATCCATCAAAAACGTTGGATCGCATATTGTTAAATCAATGGAAGAATGAGAGCCTGTAGCAGGATGTAAGTAAGTATGTGACTTATTATTAAAAAGACACAAATTGTTTTTGGCTAAGAAATCCTCAATTTTCTTGCCTTTATCGTTTATATCTTTACAACCCCAGATGTAGTTGTGTGCATTAAAATCGCCCAAGAGTATAAAAGGTGATGGCAATTGTGCAACTGGGTGATTAAGATCTTTAGGGTCTAGTGAAGAACTAGGTGGTAAATATAAGGAACATATTGTTATGACTCTGTGCATAGTAACACTGACCGCAATAGCTTGCAAATTTGTTTTCAACGGAACAGGTCTGTGAGGAATGTTTTGTTTACAACAGTAAAGTACCAAGGAATGAAAATGTGTCCATATCAGCGTTAATAAAAAAAAAGTCCAATCAGATTAGTGGCCGACAAAAAGCGCGCACAGGTTTAAACGAGTGAAAATAGCGCGTTAAAGTTAAAATATGAGCGGGGAAAAAAGCGCGAAAACTTAATGGCGGGAAATAACATAACCTCTTGAGCTGGAAAAAAAAGCGCCAAAACTTAATGGCGGGAAGGTAAAAAACCTCTGGGAGGTATTATGCCCCCTCTATTTTATACTACTTATATGTACGCTGAGCAATCAATAACATATTTATTAAGCTTCTGCAGAAGATCGAAGAAAGAGGGGCGAAGAAAATGTTTAACAATACGCACAGAAACGGGGTATTTGAGACACCCGACGGGAATTGATCAACTGTCCGTATTACTCCACCAGGATGTTGGATCGGATCAACGACGGCGAACATTTGCCGTCAGAAATTCATGAAGAATCGGATATCAAGATCGTGGGGGAAGTCATTTCGGTTGGACGTCGTTTACGACACAGAAATTAACGATCGTCGTATGTGTCGTGCTCGGCCGTTTCCAAAGGTCCATTATCATACTCTTTTTTTTTAAAGCTCGGAGTGTTTCCCGAAACTAACTTTGACACAGACTGTTGACGAGCACGAAGTACTGACATTCGTACTGATGGAGTATATGAGTTTCTCGGAGGCGATGTGTCGCAAGTACGACAAGCTCTTATATGTGGCTCTTCCGAGTCATAGGAGGTTCCATCATGTTTAGATCGGGGGAAATACAATTACCTAACGGCGGTATATCGGCGCCTGCCAAAACAAAGTAAAGAATGAAGAAAATGTTGGTAGATTTTAGTAAACAAAGGTGACTGTTTTTTGCCCATAATTACAATGTTCTTGATAAAGGACAGGGACTGATTATCCCCAAATACCGTGCAGATGTGGAAAAGACTGAAGTAAAATATCTGCTACCTTGTCAGTACTGCCGTGGTATGTACAGTAGAACTGAATTATGGAAGCATCAACAGTTTTGCCAGAAACCTGAAACGTACAACAGCAGTGTTTGGCCCAGTTGCTGCTGGAAAAAGGCTTTTGCCTACAAATTGCAACTATAAGTTGATTCATGACAACATATTAGTAAATACGAAAGAAGACAAAGACAAGGCTGCTGTCATGTCAGACAACACTATATTAGAAAGGGGAATGTGTTTATAAGATGGACAGGGACACACACGGATGCATATCACAGAAACTGCGAGATCTAGGTCGGCTGCTTTTGCAGTTAAGAAAAAAGGACATACACTCTATAGCGGAATGTATACAGTCTACTAATTGGGACATATTCATTGAGTCAATTAAAAAGATTTCAGAGTTTAATGAAACAACACATCAATTTGGTATTCCATCATCGGCTTTGAGGGTTGTTCAGCATATTAAAGCATGTGCGGAACAACAGCAGTGTTTAGCCCTGAAAAATGAAGATGCTGCCAAACTTAAGGTTATAGATGCCTTCCTAGCGGTGTATAACATTGGCTGGAAAAAAGCAGTTTCATCCAAAGCACTGGCCACTCAACAGCAAAGAAAATACAATAAACCCAAACTCCTACCACTTGTAGAAGATGTTGTCCTGTTGAACAAATTCTTAAAAGATAAAGCAGATGACCTGCGTCCCTCGGATAATGCAGCATAAGTATATCCAAAATTTGCCCAAATTTGTCTTGCACACGTCATACTCTTTAATAGAAAGAGAAGTGGGAAAGCTGAAAGAATGACTAGTGGTTACCAAGATGCCAAGAAAGGAGGGATTATCGATCCTGTTATAATTAACATCTTCAATGAATTCGAACGAAAACTCGCGGAGACACATCTTGGAATGGAGATAATCGGAAAAAAGGCAGGAAAGTGCCCGTGTTGTTTACCGATTGTATGCAAGACAATATTGAAACGTTATTGGAAATGAGAAAGAATACAGTGACAATTATCTCTTTGCCCGTCCTGGTACTAAGACACCATACAGAGGCATTGATTGCTTTCCCTGTCCGATATTTTCACCCTTCTTAGGAAATTCGCACACCAATGTGGGGGCCAAACACCCAAAGGCCATAACCTCTACCAAACTAAGAAAACAGCTAGCTACTCTCGCACAAATATTAAACTTGAGGGAAAATTCAGTAGAATGAATGAATGAATGGAGTTTTACGGCACGTCGACACATAAATAGGTCATATTGTGCGCAAAAACTGATGAATACGAAGAAATGAAAGATTAATTAAAAATTAATGTAAATATATAAAGATAAAACTATTTACAAGTAAGGACAAATATGGTAGTAATATAAACTATATATGTAAATCAACTAATGCCCGAAAACGGGTATATAAAGAAGTAAATATATACAAGAACATATTATAATGATTTATATAGTCTGGAAATCTAAAACTAGACTAAAATCTATAGTATTAAATAACTCGGTCATATTATTAACATTGTAGTACCTTTGACGCATAGGATCAAAGTCTACACATTCCAGCAATATGTGTTTGACCGTTAACGGTGCAAAGCAGGATATACATTCTGGTAATTGCTCACCTTGTAATAAATATGAATGAGTATAACGTGTATGCCCTATTCTGCACCGGGCTAGGACAACTTCCTCTCGACGAATGGGTCTACTAGAAAAACGCCATTCTCTGAGTAACGGTTTAATTGAGTGGAGTTTATTGTTAACTGACAAATCCCAAGCGGCTTGCCAAGAGTTACGAATATATGTGTTAATACAACTTTTAAAATCAGTATAAGGTAATTTGGTATTATATATATGTAAACATAATGCTGCCTTAGCAGCACTATCAGCTCTATCATTACCACGTATTCCTACATGGCTTGGAAGCAAGCAGAAAATAATAACATTATCAATTATAAGAGAATTGTACTTTTCTAAAAGTTGAAGCACAACTGGGTTATCATGTTTCATATTACCCAGTGCTTGAAGAGATGAATGGGAATCAGAAAAGATTAGAAAATGGTCATCATTAGATTCCTGAATATAATTTAATGCAAGTTCAATTGCCTTCAGTTCAGCTGAAAAGATAGAGGCCTTGTCAGGCAGGCGTCTCTTTATGCTGTGTTTGTGAATAACAGCTGCTGCAGCTATTCGGTAGACCTTCTGGCAACTTTCCAGGGGCATGACATTCGAATTCATCGAGAGTTCTACCGCCTTCCAGAAGAAACATTGCAATTAGCAAAAATATCGAAAGCTGTTACACTGTGTAAACAACGGAACAATTGGGCGCTTCAAAGGATGCGACTTCGATGAAATTGACTTTGACCTCAATGGTTATATTTTTGTTTATTCTGTTCATTTGCGGAGCTTATGCCTTGTGCAGTCTTTGGAGATCGCTGAGCCCGATACTTATAGTTAGTTATTGGTGGTACATTTTCAATTTCTTTTGTTTTCTTATTTATTTTTGATTCGGTGGTTCCACTACTCCGGCCGATAATGAATGAATGAATGGTGTTTTACGGCACGTCGACACATAAATACGTCATATTGTGCGCAAAAAAGGAAGAAAAATGAAGAAATGAAGTATTAATTAAAAATTAATGTAAATATATAAAGATAAAACTATTAAAAAATAAGGGTATTGTTTAACCATATGTTGTCTGCTTTTTATACGCAGGCTTCATAACCGCTGCTCCCAACTAAATTCCATTATGTTTATTTCGCTCTTCGGGGCATTTCATTTTATTAGATACTGGGACCATACGCCGTACGACATGGGGAAAGCGTCAACTCCATGTCCACCGCCATATGCATGCCATCTTCGGGATGGTTAAAATTTTGTGCTGTTGATTTTATGAATATTTAGTTCTGCTCAAATCATATTTCACTACCGCTCATGAACAGTCTCAATCAAACCGAGACTGCAATATTTCGTATGTGTCGTGCTCGGCCGTTTCCAAAGGTCCATTATCATACTCTTTTTTTTTGTCTGTCTATCAGTACGTAAACCTTTTTTAGTTCTCTGAAATTACTGGTTGCTGTAAGTATTAGAGTAGTTGATGTCTAGTTGATGCTAAATGAAATTCAAGTTAATTCAAAATCCAACATGACGACGGCTTAAAACAGATTTAAATAAGGCAAGTTTGTGATCTCCAAAACTATGTGTTATTGATTTGGGACCTTGTAGTAAAATGATTAGCAGGACTTGTAGTTGTTCCTAAACAATATTCATTTTCAAACACCTATGCCAGAGTTAATAGGTCAAATTTGAGTTAATTGTTAACCTGGAACCAAATTGATTGATTGGGCATCTATAACTCCTTGCATTTTCCTAAAACTTAACCTTGATTAGGTAACTTAACCTCAGTAAACCTTTTTCTGATTACCTCACTTTTTTTGTTTGATACTTGCTCATATGGGCATTTTAAACAAGAGGGCCAAGATGGCCCTAAATCGATCACCTGAGTACAGGCACATTATGAAACTTATTCGAAATCTTATGGTCATATACAATCTGTGCAAGTTTGGTTAAGATTGTTCAAGAAATGTGGGCTCTGTTTAGTATAACAACATTGATATAAAGACACCGACAAAGTTTGGAAAATATCAAATACAAAATGAAGGTGCTAGAGTGTAACACCTTGGGCAGGACCAAATATGACCCCAGGGATACATGTAATATATGAGAGCTTTGTGGTTTCAGAGAAGAAGATTTTAAGTTTTCCCCTATGCAAGTCTATGTAAAACATGACCCCTGGGGAGGGGCAAAATGTGACCCCACGGTCACCATTTGAACAAACTTGGTAAAGGACCTTTAAAAATATTAAACCTATGGCTCTTGTAGTTCCTATATAAGTCTACGTAAAACTGTGACCCATGCGGAGGGGTCAAATTTGACCCCAGGCGTCACCATTTGAACAAACTTGGTAGAGGACCATAATCTTAGAGTAAATGCAAAATATTAAACCTCTGGCTCTTTCAGTTTCAGAGAAGATTTTTTCCCTCTATATATATATATATATATATATATAAGTCTATGTAAAACTGTGACCCCTCGGGCGCGGTCAAATTTGACACCAGGGTCACCATTTGAACAAACTTGGTCGAGGACCATAAGCTTATAGGAAATGCAAAATATTAAACCTCTGGCTCGTGCAGTTCAAGAGAAGAAGATTTTTTTCAGTTTTTTCCTATACAAAAAGTATGATAATGGACCTTTGGAAACGGCCGAGCACGACACATACGAAATATTGCAGTCTCGGTTTGATTGAGAGTGTTCATGAGCGGTAGTGAAATATACTAGCTACCGCTCACGCCCTCTAGCCCCGGGTTGAGCAGAACTCAATATTCATAAAATCAATAGTACACAATTTTAACCATCCCAAAGATGGCATGCATACAAGCCTATGTAAAACTGTGACCCCCGGGGTGAGGCCAAATGTGACCCCTGGGTCACCATTTGAACAAACTTGGTAGAGGACCATAAGCTTATAGCAAATGCAAAATATTAAAACGCATTTTAAAATCAATTTTTAGCCGTGACGGCCATACTGATTTTAGGGCCGACCTCAATTTTTGCTAAGATCAACATCAAGAGCCTGTGAAGGTTCATGAAAATCTGTCGAGTATTCTCAGAGGAATAGTCGCCACAAGTTTTTCGTATATAACTCTATGTAAACAAAGATGGCCACTGGCGGCCATGTTTGACATCGAATCAAAATGAATCTTGGTTAGGACCAAGTACATAGAAATACAAAAAGATCGGACAGGGAAAGTAGCATTCAAGGAGGACAGTCAACCACAAAACACATAAACAAACACGCAAACAGACAAACAAGAAGGCAAAGGCAATATTAAATGCAAAAGACAACACAAACACAAAATGGTTGACAACAGGGCTACCGCCTTGGACCGGTCAGTGGCAAAGTAGGCCACTGGGGGGGTTTAAACCGGTTCTTTACCAAAATGTCGCACCAGTCATTTTGGTAAAGGTTCCATTTCAATATCACTTACATTTATTGGGAAGTAGTCGCCACAAAGTCGCATTTTTTAAATCTATTTTTAGCAGAGGTGGCCATCTTGAACTTCCTACCAATGTGAAATTTTGCTAGGATCAACTAGACATCAAGAGTAACATTCCTGTCAAGTTCCATGAAATTCCAACAAGCAATTTCAGATCAGTAGTCGGCACAAGTTTTTCCTATGTAACTCTACCTAAACAAAGATGGCCACTGGCTGCAATGTTTGACATCCAATCCAAATAAACTTTGGTTAGGATCAATGAATGAATGGTGTTTTACAGCACGTCGACACATAAATAGGTCATATTGATTAGGATCAACTACATGTCGTGCCAGTCATTTTGGTAAAGGTTCCAAATCAATATCACTTACGGTTTTTGAGAAGTAGTCGCCACAAAATCGCATTTTTAAAATCTATTTTTAGCAGTGGCGGCCATCTTAAATTTCCGGCCGACTTGAACTTTTGCTAGGTTTTTGCTATATTGTGATAAAACTTATGAAAACTCTGGGATTAATTTATTTTGGTCTATAAAAAATTCAGGAGACGTTCTTGATACAATGTTCAAGAAAGGTCAAGTTTCATCAATAAGCACTTATGACTTCTCTACACTATATACAACCTTACCACATCACCTTATTAAAGACAAGCTAATTTCTCTTATTAAAAAAACATTTGCTAGAGAAAATACTACATTTTTGGCATGTAATAATATAAAAGCGTTTTTTACTAACGGCAGTTTTGACAATTATACTATGTGGACTTGCTATGAAGTTTGTGAAGCACTCATCTTCCTATTAGATAATATTTTCGTCAGGTATGGAACCATCGTTTATAGACAAATTGTTGGTATCCCTATGGGTACGAACTGTGCACCACTTGTCGCAGATTTGTTCTTATTTTGCTATGAAAGCGATTTCATGTTGAGTCTTTCACCAGATACCCAGGCAGATGTTATTGAAGCCTTTAATGATACCTCTCGGTATCTGGATGACATATTGAACATTGACAACCCTTTCTTTCCAACTATGGTTAATTATATTTATCCTAAAGAACTTCAGCTTAACAAAGCTAATATATCTGATAATAACGCTTCTTTTCTTGATTTAGAACTCTCAATTGAAAATGGTAAAATAATTAGCAAAATCTATGACTAGAGAGAATTTTAATTTTGACATTGTTAATTATCCCCACTTGGATGGGGATGTTCCCCGAGCAACATCTTATGGGGTATATGTGTCTCAACTTATTCGTTTTTCTAGAGCTTGTACTCGAGTTGAGGACTTTAATATTCGTAATCTTTGTATAGCTAAAAAGTTACTCAATCAGGGTTACCGTTACCATAAACTTCGTAAAACCTTTGCAAAATTTTATTATCGTAACCCTGATCTTCTTTCCAAATATAAAAGTAATTTAAGGACTCTTCTGCGACAAGGACTATCCCAACCTGACTTCTATAATGATGTGATTTATAAACTTCGTAAGATTCTAGGTCATGATCACTTTCATACTATCTTTGTTAAACTCATTTTGCAACGTACTGCATGCTTGGTGGTGGATCCTTTTACAGTTCGCCACTATGCTTTCCTCTTTAATTGTACGATGACCGGACAGGCTGTGGACCCTATGATGACGCCTACCTAAAGCCCATTGGGACGGTGGCGTTTGATGTTTGTCCATGATATTTCTTGTCGTGCCCTTAATGGTTTATTCTCTTACTGCTCTGGCTTCTGCAAAGTCATTGAGTACCTACATTGTGGCTTTCTAGGCTATTGTTTTTTTGTATTATATTTACACGAGCATATTTGTGTTTTACTTATATTGCCTATTGATGCTGCCTTGTTGGTTAGAGATTAGATCATGGCGGGGATTTCTTTATTTACACTGTCCTGTTTTAATGGGACGACAGTAGGGTAAGTGTGAGGTTTGGTGACCCTAGAACCGGTTTAAACCCCCCAGTGGCCTACTTTGCCACTGACCGTTCCAAGGCGGTAGCCCTATTGTCAACCCTTTTTGTGTTTGTGATGTCGTTTGCATTTATTATTGCTTTTGCCTTATTGTTCGTCTGTTTGCGTGTTTGTTTCTGTGTTTTGTGGTTTACTGTCCTCCTTGAATGCTACTTTCCCTGTCCGATCTTTTTATATTTCTTTTCATGAACATCCGTCAGGTAGTTTCAGAGCAGTAGTCGCCACAAAGAAATGTTTACGGGCGGACGGATGCCAGATGCCGCACCATGGCATAAACTCTTTGATCAGTAAAGCTAAAAAATGAGGCAAAAATGTGACATTGGAGGTCAAAATTAAACATAACTTTTAACCTTTACTTTCCATCACAACATTAGCAACACATATTTTAATTTACAAAAATACTAAGCTTTTTCACATAACGTAACACAATATTTTGAAATCAACATTTTATGGGAACTAAAGAAAAAAAAATCAAAAAGAAACAGAGCCATATTATTTCTTTCTCATACGATAAAGGATACATTGCAGATGCATTTTTAGACTTAAAAAGTTATTTGTATTATGCAAGAAAAACAATTATTTTTTTTCCTGATTTTTCTTTATTGTATTTTAAGTTTCAGTAGAGAAAGTTTTGATTTCCAATTTAATACATCAAATTAAATGATATAAAGTTTTCATTACAAGTATTAAAGTATATACAAGTAAACAATTGAGATTGATCGGATAACCGTTTTTGTTGTACTAATCAATACAAGAAGCGTATATCCTTATTTTAAACATTGTGTTACACTCCTGACATTAGATTATTGTAATTGAAGAATGAACATTATTGACCACAAAGGATCACTTTATCAGTATGTATTACTATAATAGTACAACTAACCTATGACTTGCGCCGTCGAGCCCGCTTCGAGTTTGACTACACTCTGCATATCCGTATATCACAAAAATGGGGGCAAAAACCGCTGACAACTATATTTATATTAATGTGATTTGGGGTAGGGGGATACTCTTCTAAAACTAAATTAAAACAAAACCAAAGACTGGAAAGTAGTATACACACTATTTATTCGTATATATTTGCATATGTATATATATATATATATATATATTTATACCAACACAAACTAAAAATATATAGAAGCATATTAGAAACAGCAAGAAAATAACATGATTGAATAAATGTGGAAAAACTAAAATAGATAAAAGATATGGTATTTGTAATACATGGCATTTTACAAGTAGAACATTTGACAATTCGAAATGAAAAAAAGTGACATGAGTAATTCATAGTTGTGCAATAAGTTCTATCATTTTTACCGATAATAACACTTCAATAGTAAACTTAGCTAAATCTGCTTTCCAATAATAACACTTGCACAGTCATTTTGATTATCCGAGTTTTCCACGATGCCGTTTTCATATCCATCTCGATGTAGTCTTTACAACTGAGTTTTAGTTTATACATTTCAAGTAGTTCCCTAGATACATTCTCAAGGGTTGACACCGATTTGTTCCACTTCATTAAAATGTAATTCTAGTTGCTGTTCATTCGTCAAACTGAGGCACGAATGATCCTTTTGAGATCAAGAAGAGTTTCTACATCCAAAACAGGTCCTTCTGAACACATTATAGTATACATGACTGTGCATATTTCCTTAGCATAGAAAAAGTCGAAGTACAATTGGAGTAATGCCACTTTTGCCGAATCCATGTTGACCACCGAGAAGGAAAACTGACACCTTGATAAGACGTTTTCTCCACGGGAAGTACAGCTTCATCTGACTGCTTCTCTCCAAAACCAATCATTTTTAAAAAGACGCAGTCACTGGACCATTTCTTATGTTCAGCAAGAGGTGTATCTGATCTTACCCACTGACAAAGTCTAACAGCGCAAGCGAAACATTTACATATATCTCCTTCTTTTATGTAAAATAGTCCTGCCGCTGCTAGCGAGTAATTATCAGGACACATCTGTTTTGGCCACGTAGTAAAGGTGGTTGAACGATCCTTGTAAAACATATAGTGTTTTGAATCCCAAAATTTACATTAAACAAGAGGTCAATGACCTTGAAGCTCTACTGATTGATTTTGATTTCAGGAAGTAGTCGCTACAGACTTGTTTTTTGAAAATCTATTTTTAACCGTTGCGGCCATCTTGAATTTCCGGCCGACCTGAAATTTTGCTAAGATCAATAAGACATTAAGAGCAACATTCCTGTGAAGTTTCATGAAAATCCGTCAGGTAGTTTCAAAGAAGTAGTCGCTACAAGTTTTCATTATATAACTCTATGTAAACAAAGCAGCCATGTTTAAGGTCAAATCAAAACGATTTTCGACAAGGACCAACATCATGTCATACTGATCATTTTAGAAAAAGTCCCATATCAATATCTCTTATTGTTTTGAAGAAGTAGTCGCTACAAACTTATTTATTTTAAATCTATTTTTAGCTGTGGCGGCCATCTTGAATTTCTGGCCGACCTGAAATTTTTCTAGGATCAACTAGACATCAAGAGCAACATTCCTGTGAAGTTTCATGAACATCCGTCAAGTAGTTTCAGAGGAGTAGTCGCTACAAGTTTTTACTATATATAACTCTATGTAACCAAAGATGGCCACTGGCAGCCATGTTTAACGTCGAATCAAAATAATTTTCCACAAGGATCTACATCATGTCATGCTGATCATTTTAGAAAAAGTCCCATATCAATATCACTTATAGTTTTCAAGAAGTAGTCGCTACAAACTTATTTTTTAAAAATCTATTTTTAGCTGTGACGGCCATCTTGAATTTCCGGCCGACCTGATATTTTGATAGGATCAATTAGACATCAAGAGCAACATTCCTGTAAAGTTTCATGACAATCCGCCAAGTAGTTTCAGAGAAGTAGTCGCTACAAGTTTTTACTATATAACTCTATGTAAACAAAGATGGCCGCTGGCAGCCATGTTTAACGTTGAATCAAAACGATTTTTGACTAGGATCAACATCATGTAATGCTGATCATTTTAGAAAAAGTCCCATATCAATATCACTTATAGTTTTCAAGAAGTAGTCGCTACAAACTTATTTTTTAAAAATCTATTTTTAGCTGTGACGGCCATCTTGAATTTCCGGCCGACCTGAAATTTTTCTAGGATCAATCAGACATCAAGAGCAACATTCCTGTAAAGTTTCATGAATATCCGCCAAGTAGTTTCAGAGAAGTAGTCGCTACAAGTTTTTACTATATAACTCTATGTAAACAAAGATGGCCGCTGGCAGCCATGTTTAATGTTGAATCAAAACGATTTTTGACTAGGATCAACATCATGTCATGCTGATCATTTTAGAAAAAGTCCCATATCAATATCACTTATAGTTTTCAAGAAGAAGTCGCTACAAACTTGTATTTTAAAACTCTATTTTTAGCTTTGGCGGCCATCTTGGATTTCACATCAACATGAATTTTTGCTAGGATCAACTAGACTTTATGGGCAACATTTCTGTAAAGTTTCATGAATATCCATCCAGTAGTTTCAGCTGTGAAGTCGCTACAAGTTTTTACTATATAACTCTATGTAAACAAAGATGGCCGCTGGCAGCCATGTTTAAAGTTGAATCAAAACGATTTTTGACTAGGATCAACATCATGTCATGCTGATCATTTTAGAAAAAGTCCCATATCAATATCACTTATAGTTTTCAAGAAGAAGTCGCTACAAACTTGTATTTTAAAACTCTATTTTTAGCTTTGGCGGCCATCTTGGATTTCACATCAACATGAATTTTTGCTAGGATCAACTAGACTTTATGTGCAACATTTCTGTAAAGTTTCATGAATATCCATCCAGTAGTTTCAGCTGTGAAGTCGCTACAAGTTTTTACTATATAACTCTATGTAAACAAAGATGGCCGCTGGCAGCCATGTTTAACGTTGAATCAAAACGATTTTTGACTAGGATCAACATCATGTCATGCTGATCATTTTAGATGCTGATCATTTTAGAAAAAGTCCCATATCAATATCACTTATAGTTTTCAAGAAGAAGTCGCTACAAACTTGTATTTTAAAACTCTATTTTTAGCTTTGGCGGCCATCTTGGATTTCACATCAACATGAATTTTTGCTAGGATCAACTAGACTTTATGGGCAACATTTCTGTAAAGTTTCATGAATATCCATCCAGTAGTTTCAGCTGTGAAGTCGCTACAAATAAAAGTTTACGGACAGACAGACGGACAGACGGACAGACGGACGGACGGACGACGGACTCCGCACCACGGCATAAGCTCTGCTGATCTCTGATCAGTAGAGCTAAAAATAAACGAGTCGGTTTTATCCATGTTACGCTTCAATCCAAGCGGGCGAGAATCCAAGCAAATGCAAATCAGCGAATGATTCTTATTCACCATCTGTCGTATTCTTTATACGTTACAGGATTGCATAGCGGACATTTGAGGAATGAAATTTGATTATTGTGAGGGTTTTTACACACGGTTTCGTTACTCTCAAATGTACCACTTAAGAGATCCAGTGGAAAACTCTCATTAAGTTTCGGATTTTCCGAGGTTGTGTCCGCTTCATTCAAAATCTGTGTGATGATTTCTAAACACGGTTTCTTTACCCAGGAAGACACCACTTAAGAGATCGGGTGGGATACTTTCATTTATCTCCTGATTTTCTGACGTTATGTCCGCTTCACTCAAAACCTTTTGAAAATCAAAAACGTCTTCATAATCTAAGGTTTGAGGAATGTTCATCTCATCTTCGAATAGTCTTTGTTTTACATTCCGAAATATAATTGGTGAAGCAGGACTATGTTTTCTAAAAGCGATTGGAGATACGTGACCATCGTATCCTTCACATAATTCTCTACAACCTTCCAGAAGAATGTTATTGTGCTGGTGAGAAAAAAATTCTCTGATGGTATCTCCTAGAATGTTATAATGTTCAACATCAATTTGCTTTTCCGGAGTGTTTTGATGTTCTGATTTAACCAAGTGTGATGCCCGTCGTTTCTTCAGTTTTGCCGTCTTCAACCTTCGTTGAACTTTATGTTTCAAATGATATTTTGCTTTAATGTGACGTGTGATGTATAAATCAGACATCCATTTCTCGCATAATGAACAGTATATATGTCTTAAGTGTGTCTTCATCTTGTTTCTGGAACAAAATTGACTTCAAAAAATTGACACTAACCCGACATTCACATAGTTGGTTATATTCTTCAAATATTAAAGTCACAGATTTATTCCCTCGACGTATCACCACCACATAATTACTACCTTTTCGTTTTAAACCTATGGATAAGTTTCCGTTTATGTTATACACCATTTGTCTTTTTTTAAACTGTATACCGCCATTTATAACCATAGTATAACCAACTGCATCCAACTGTGCCTGCGTCATATTCCCCTGAGAAAATCTTCGTATATTTGTTCACTCAGTAAAAACGGGGTAAAATCACAAAGCTCTACCCACCAGTGATGTGAATTATTATAACGATTAGCGATAGAGCTTATTTCGGAACGAAGACTCATCGATAAGGATGAGTAATAGCTTTGTAGCCATAAAACGAAATAATATACATTAAAAATTTCATTATCTACCCATGGTTGTTTTGTGTTTGCATCAACAAAATATGAGGACAATATACGATCATCACTGTCATAAACAATATGAAAAAACCACGCAAACTCATTGCGCAAATAATTCTTCTATTTTATTTTGTAACTCCTCTTTTTTTTCAATTTTCAGTAGGAACTTAAAAACTTTTTGTTGAAAAGTTTTTACTGTATGTTCAATAGGATCCATAGTTAATAGGGTTGAAATCGTTGACCCCTTCGACTTTGATCCGTTCCACTGTTTATGGTTTTAAATTGCTCTGGCTTTTCATCAAACGGAGAATCGATCGCCGCTTGTTGCTGGTTAGAGGGTAAATTGACCACCTGAAACATAATACATATATCTTTATCTTTATCATTCTTTTTAATAAGTCACATACTTATTTACATCCTGCTACAGGCTCTCATTCTTCCATTGATTTAACAATATGCGATCCAACGCTTTTGATGGACTTTTCGTGGAGTGTTGGAGACGACCTCTGTGGAAGTGACCACTTCCCCATATTTCTTGAAAATATCGGCCCTCCACTTCTCGAAAAAACGCAATGATGGAAACTTCGCAAGGCTGATTGGACTACGTTTCAATCTCTTTGCGAGGAACAATTAAAGCCTTCTGTTTTCGATGATGTCGAAGACGCAACTGCTCTTTTTACCAAAACTCTTCACGATATAGCTGATCAAACCATTCCAAAAACCTCGGCAAATCCTAAACGCCCCACATAAACCATGGTACGACGATGACTGCAAAAAGGCAGTCAGCGATCGTAAAGCTGCATTAAATAATTTTAACTTGCGGCCAACTCAAACAAATTTAGATAACTTTAGAGTTTTCCGTGCGAAAGCCCGTCGAACTATTAAGGATAGCAAGAGGAAATCCTGGAGATCTTACGTCTCTAGGCTGAATTCTCGCTCATCTCTTAAGAAGACATGGGACATGGTCCGGAAAATAAGTGGTAAAGGTAACTCTAGTTCTGTAAATCATCTTAAAACACATAACGGAGATATAACATCTGTCAAAGATATAACAAACACTTTGGCAGAAACCTTTTCAAAAATTTCTTCTTCTGAAAATTGTCAACCAAATTTTCTGAAAAATAAGAAACGAAAAGAACAGAAGAAGCTGAACTTCAAGTCGAAAAACCTGGAAAAATACAATAAACTATTCACTCTCAAAGAACTTCGAGAGTCCGTTAAAAAGGCTCATGATACATCAGCTGGTCCTGATGATATCCATTATCAATTACTAAAACATTTACCTGAATCCTCTCTCTCTACCCTTCTTGATATATTTAATAAAGTTTGGGTGACTGGAAACTTCCCCGATTCTTGGCGGGAAGCAATCGTTATTCCAGTCCCCAAACCTGGGAAGGATCATACGGACCCAATAAATTATCGCCCAATCGCTTTAACGAGTTGTATATGTAAAACCATGGAACGAATGATTAATGAGAGACTCGTTTGGTACCTGGAGTCCAACAAACTGATAACAAAGTATCAAAGTGGATTCCGACGCCAACGAGGCACAACAGACAATCTCATACGATTTGAATCGTTTATAAGGGAAGCTTTCATAAAAAAAGAACATCTAGTCGCTGTATTTTTTGACTTGGAGAAAGCTTATGATACAGCATGGAAGTATGGTATTATGAATGATCTCCATGACCTTGGTCTTAGAGGCCGATTACCTATTTTTATAGAGAATTTCTTAGAGGACAGACAGTTTCGTGTCCGAATGGGTTCAACCCTCTCTGACATCCATGAACAGGAGATGGGTGTGCCACAGGGCAGCATACTCTCTGTCACTCTTTTTAGTATAAAAATTAACAATATTGTTAAATGTATCAATCCTGGTGTGGATTGCTCTCTATATGTTGACGACTTTGTTATATGTTATCGTGCAAAAAACATGAACACTATTGAGAGACAACTTCAACAATGTCTCAATAAACTTCAGACCTGGTCTGATGAAAATGGTTTTAAATTTCCTAAATCTAAAACTAATAGTATGCATTTTTGTCAACTACGTAAACATCATGAAGACCCTCATCTAACACTGGATGGGTCACCAATACCAGTAGTAGATGAGACAAAATTCCTTGGTCTTATTTTCGACCGTAAATTAACGTTTATACCACACCTTAAATACTTGAAGGCCATGTGCCTTAAAGCTCTTAATTTACTTAAAGTTGTTGCTAACACTAACTGGGGAGCAGATCGTAAAGTCCTTTTACAACTTTATAGATCTCTTATCAGATCCAAGCTGGACTACGGCAAGTCCTTTTACAACTTTATAGATCTCTTATCAGATCCAAGCTGGACTACGGCTCAATAGTATATGGATCGACTCGCAAGTCATACTTGCAGATGCTCGATCCTATACATAACCAAGGATTACGACTCGCCTTGGGAGCCTTTCGTACGTCACCAGCCGAAAGTCTATATGTTGAAGCTAATGAACCATCACTGTCTCATAGACGGGACAAGTTAGATTTTAATTTAATGGCATATTGAAGGGCTAACCCTTCAAACCCAACTTTCGATAATGTCTTTAGTCCTAGTTATGAACCTCTTTTTGATCGAAAACCGAAGGCCATCAGACCATTTGGTCTTCGTATTAAATCAAAATTAAGAGACACTGAAATCGACCTAAATTTGATTGCCAAGTACAAAGTACCACAAATTCCACCGTGGACTTTGGAAACACCAAGAATTATTTTCGATCTTTGTAATAATAACAAATCCAGTACAGACCCCACTGTCTTTCAAAGCAAATTTAATGAAATTAAATCGAAATACAGTAACTTTCAACATATATACACAGATGGCTCTAAAGTTGGAGATAAGGTAGCTGCAGCAGCTGTTGTTCACAAACACAGCATAAAGAGCCGCCTGCCTGACAAGGCCTCTATCTTTTCAGCTGAACTTAAGGCAATTGAACTTGCCTTAAATTATATTCAGGAATCTGATGACGACCATTTTGTAATCTTTTCTGATTCCCTTTCATCTCTTCAAGCACTGGGTAATATGAAACATGATAACCCAGTTGTGCTTCAACTTTTAGAAAAGTACAATTCTCTATTATTTTCTGCTGGCTTCCAAGCCATGTAGGAATACGTGGTAATGATAGAGCTGATAGTGCTGCTAAGGCAGCATTAGATCTACATATATCTAATACCAAATTACCTTCTACTGATTTTAAAAGTTGTATTAACACATATATTCGTAACTCTTGGCAAACCGCTTGGGATTTGTCAGTTAACAATAAACTCCATTCAATTAAACCGCTACTCGGAGAATGGCGTTCTTCTAGTAGACCCATTCGTCGAGAGGAAGTTGTCCTAGCCCGGTGCAGAATAGGGCATACACGTTATACTCATTCATATTTATTACAAGGTGAGCAATTACCAGAATGTATACCCTGCTTTGCACCGTTAACGGTCAAACACATATTGCTGGAATGTGTAGACTTTGATCCTATGCGTCAAAGGTACTACAATGTTAATACTATGACCGAGTTATTTAATACTATTGATTTTAGTCTAGTTTTAGATTTCCTTAAGGAAGTCAGACTATATAAATCATTATAATATGTTCTAGTATATAATTACTTTTTTATATACCCGTTTTCGGGCATTTGTTGATTTACATATATACTTTGTATTACTACCATATCATCCCTTATATTTTAATATTTTTATCTTTAAATGTTTGCATTAATTTTTAAATAATCCTTCATTTCTTCATCATTCAATCAGTTTTTGCGCACAATATGACCAATGTATGTGTCGACGTGCCGTAAAACACCATTCATTCATTCATTATCTTTATCATGTATTTCAGCATACGTTGTCATGTTTTATTTAAGAACATCAAATCCAAGACTTTTACATCCAACTGGTATAGATACTACTGTTATTACTGTTATACCAAAAATATGTTATCTCAAACAAATTATCTCAAAAAGCTCTTCATCCCTTATCCCACAATCCTATTGAGGGAAAGTGACACAGAACTGTCATTTCATAACCATCTTTATCTAAAAGCTCATTTACTACTTTCGAAAATTCAGCAACATATTTACCTGTTCTGCTTCAATTTGCGCGGCATACTGCGTAAACTCATTCAAACAATCTCGTAGTTTTACTGCATCTGCCCAATTGAGATAAATAGTCTTTGATTTGCTCTTGTCAAATGTCTTATTGTCCCAGCACTTGGAGTTGTCGTTTATGTGTACGTATGTTCGACTATTCCATTTGGTTAAAGATGTGTCTTTATAATATCCGAACCGGCCTCGTACTCTATTTAAAAATCCCTGACCGTCGTATGAAGGTTCCATGACACTTATATATCTCTTAGCTAAGCTTTGATGGGAGAGGAATGAAAATCGTATTTATATACGGAATAGAGGTAGAGTACTTCTCATGCCACCACCTTTGTGATTATTTAAGGGCGTATCTTAATTATAATCATGACATTAATCATATTCTTATGAATTTTCTATGGTGAGAATACGACTCAAAAATCTTTTGAAGACGGCAAATTACCTATTTCATACTAATCAGATAAAAATGTGGATGAATGGGTTTGTTTGTTCACCGCATGCAGTCATCGCATTCTTGCGGTTTTTCAAGGCGACATTACGACTCCAAAACCGTTTGAAGATGGAAAATTGCCCATTTCATACGTCAAACTAATCAGATAAAAAGTGAAAATTGGTTTGTTTGTTCGCCACACCTTAGAGTCATCACATTCTTGCATTTTTTCAAGATGACATTACGACTCCAAAATCGTTTGAAGATGGAAAATTGCCCATTTCATACGTCAAACTAATCAAATAAAAAGTGATAAATAGGTTTGTTTGTTCGCCACACCTTAGAGTCATCACATTCTTGCGGTTTTTCAAGGCGACATTACGACTCCAAAATCGTTTGAAGATGGAAAATTGCCCATTTCATACGTCAAACTAATCAGATAAAAAGTGATAAATAGGTTTGTTTGTTCGCCACACCTTAGAGTCATCACATTCTTGCGGTTTTTCAAGGCGACATTACGACTCCAAAATCGTTTGAAGATGGAAAATTGCCCATTTCATACGTCAAACTAATCAGATAAAAAGTGATAAATAGTTATGTTTGTTCGACACACCTTAGAGTCATCACATTCTTGCGGTTTTTCAAGGTGATATTACGACTCAAAAATCTTTTGAAGACGGGAAATAACAAATTCCATACGTCAAACTAATCAATCAGTTAAAAGGTGATAAATGGGTTTGTTTGTTCGCTGCACCTTCGAGTCATCACATTCTTGCGTTGTTTACGACGACACTACCGTTCAAAAATATTTTGAAGACGGGAAATAACCCATTTCATGCATCAAACTAATCAGTTGAAAAGTGATAAATGGGTTTGTTTGTTCACCGCACCTTAGAGTCATCACATTCTTGCGTTTTTTTAAGGCGACAACTCAAAAATCTTTGATCAGATAAAAGTTTGATCAGATAAAATTATAATGAATCGCTATCGACACATGTGTACCAATTAAAATAACTATAATATAAGTTATAATCGGTTCCCACCCATTTACATCACGATTGTTATAGAAATTAAACAAATGTTAGCATAAGGGACAAATTTATAGGTTAGGCTTTCACCCCCAACCCTTTATACGGTGCACAGTACTGTCTTTTACCCTCAGCCTTCTAAGTCATATGACTTCCGGTGCTCAAAATGACTGTGAAAACAACGATTAGCTTATGCTATTTCTTCTATTTGATCAACTTTTACGTATATTGCAAAGTGAATCATCGGCGTGAGATTCCGTTGGATCATGTATGTCAATATGAGGCGATGTGTGTGATAGATTTCGGTGATTCAGGATCAGGATTATATTCATCCACATCAGCGAACGTCTACATCCAACGAATACAAATAAACAGGGTTCCGGGTGGCATATTTAATATTACCAATGTCCCGAACCTTGTGTATGTATTCAAAGAGGATGGTGCTGACATCAGTGGAGATGCATGTGATCTCTTAATAGGATCGGACTACGTCAATATTACTGATAATACAAGAGGTCAATGACCTTGAAGCTCTACTGATTGATTTTGATTTCAGGAAGTAGTCGCTGCAGACTTGTTTTTTGAAAATCTATTTTTAACCGTGGCGGCCATCTTGAATTTCCGGCCGACCTGAAATTTTGCTAGGATCAATTAGACATTAAGAGCAACATTCCTGTGAAGTTTCATGAAAATCCGTCAAGTAGTTTCAGAGGAGTAGTCGCTACAAGTTTTCATTATATAACTCTATGTAAACAAAGATGGCCGCTGGTAGCCATGTTTAACGTCAAATCAAAACGATTTTCGACAAGGACCAACATCATGTCATACTGATCATTTTAGAAAAAGTCCCATATCAGTATCTCTTATAGTTTTGAAGAAGTAGTCGCTACAAACTTATTTATTTTAAATCTATTTTTAGCTGTGGCGGCCATCTTGAATTTCCGGCCGACCTGAAATTTTTCTAGGATCAACTAGACATCAAGAGCAACATTCCTGTGAAGTTTCATGAACATCCGTCAAGTAGTTTCAGAGGAGTAGTCGCTACAAATTTTTACTATATAACTCTATGTAACCAAAGATGGCCACTGGCAGCCATGTTTAACGTCGAATCAAAATAATTTTCCACAAGGATCAACATCATGTCATGCTGATCATTTTAGAAAAAGTCCCATATCAATATCACTTATAGTTTTCAAGAAGTAGTCGCTACAAACTTATTTTTTAAAAATCTATTTTTAGCTGTGACGGCAATCTTGAATTTCTGGCAGTTCTGAAATTTTGCTAGGATCAATAAGACATCAAGAGCAACATTCCTGTAAAGTTTCATGACAATCCGTCAAGTAGTTTCAGAGGAGTAGTCGCTACAAGTTTTTACTATATAACTCTATGTAAACAAAGATGGCCGCTGGCAGCCATGTTTAACATTGAATCAAAACGATTTTTGACGAGGATCAACATCATGTCATGCTGATCATTTTAGAAAAAGTCCCATATCAATATCACTTATAGTTTTCAAGAAGTAGTCGCTACAAACTTGTATTTTAAAACTCTATTTTTAGCTTTGGCGGCCATCTTGGATATCACATCAACATGAATTTTTGCTAGGATCAACTAGACTTTATGGGCAACATTTCTGTGAAGTTTCATGAATATCCATCCTGTAGTTTCAGAGGAGTTGTCGCTACAAATAAAAGTTTACGGACAGACAGACGGACGCCGCAACACGGCATAAGCTCTGCTGATCTCTGATCAGTAGAGCTAATAACCATCCAAAAACCGAAACCTCCAACGGTAACGACATGCTATATGGTAGGTTGAAATTTCTAGGATACCTATAATTTATAATTAAAACTAATCCTCTATCTATCTGCGTATTCTGCTTCAAACACTCCTCGAGTAACTTCGAGCAGAGTAGTTCTTACATTTACATGCCTAAGATTTACATGTCTAAGACTTTTCTGACTTTTCAACTATAATTATTATGTGCATACAGTATACTTATTCAGTAAGTCAATTCAATCATTTACGAATAAATTCATAAATTTCTTGTTATTTAACTTTGCTGTTATTTATTTATTGGAGTTAGAGTCTTACGCACAATAAATAGTATCTTTATTTATTTTTTCAGGGTTTAGAAAAAGTGGACCCTGATACAACCCCTTTAACATCCTCATCCACACACCTATCATCTGCACACCTTAACATGAAGCACACAGTGCTTCAAACACTCAGAACTGACCCTTCCAGCACTGCAAAGCATCATGCATTCCTTAGCAACACAACAACTGAGCCTCCAATAGCACTATGTTTGATCTTTCATCATCATCTTCATTGAGTCAAGGTCATGGGAGATTACATTCTGCATAAGACTGCTCATATGGAACCACTTCGAGAAACCGTTCAATGTGAAATTCATGGGGGTGAGGAAATAATTCCTGAAGAGGAAACGATCCCAAAGAGAGTTTACATGACAAGATCCCAGACAAGATCCCATAGGAGATTTGCAGAGTGGCGGCTGTAAAAAGGTCTCCCCGTGCTACGAATCCATGGTTTGCACAGACTTGAAAAGGCTACAAACTTGTATTTTAAAACTCTATTTTTAGCTTTGGCGGCCATCTTGGATTTCACATCAACATGAATTTTTGCTAGGATCAACTAGACTTTATGGGCAACATTTCTGTAAAGTTTCATGAATATCCATCCAGTAGTTTCAGAGGAGTTGTCGCTACAAATAAAAGTTTACGGACAGACAGACGGACGACGGACGCCGCACCACGGCATAAGCTCTGCTGATCTCTGATCAGTAGGGCTAATAACCATCCAAAAACCGAAACCTCCAACGGTAACGACATGCTTTATGGTAGGTTGAAATTTCTAGGATACCTATAATTAAAACTAATCCTCTATCTATCTGCGTATTCTGCTTCAAACACTCCTCGAGTAACTTCGAGCAGAGTAGTTCTTACATTTACATGCCTAAGATTTACATGTCTAAGACTTTTCTGACTTTTCAACTATAATTATTATGTGCATACAGTATACTTATTCAGTAAGTCAATTCAATCATTTACGAATAAATTCATAAATTTCTTGTTATTTAACTTTGCTGTTATTTATCTTTGGAGTTAGAGTCTTACGCACAATAAATAGTATCTTTATTTATTTTTTCAGGGTTTAGAAAAAGTGGACCCTGATACAACCCCTTTAACATCCTCATCCACACACCCATCATCTGCACACCTTAGCATGAAGCACACAGTGCTTCAAACACTCAGAACTGACCCTTCCAGCACTGCAAAGCATCATGCATTCCTTAGCAACACAACAACTGAGCCTCCAATAGCACTATGTTTGATCTTTCATCATCATCTTCATTGAGTCAAGGTCATGGGAGATCACATTCTGCATAAGACTGCTCATATGGAACCACTTCGAGAAACCGTTCAATGTGAAATTCATGGGGGTGAGGAAATAATTCCTGAAGAGGAAACGATCCCAAAGAGAGTTTACATGACAAGATCCCAGACAAGATCTCAAAGGAGATTTGCAGAGTAGCGGCTGTAAAAAGTCTCCCCGTGCTACGAATCCATGGTTTGCACAGACTTGAAAAGGCCCTAAATTTTGATGAGTTGCTTGAAAAGGCCCTAAATTGCATGTCAGGCCCTAAAAAGTCCCTAAATTTACTCTATACGGCCCTAAAAATTAGTTTTGGTGGCCCTAAATTTCATTTCGCACATTATTTGGGCTGGCTGTATCGAAATTCTCGATGTTTTGTACTCGGCAGGAATTTCCCGTATTGTTGCGTAATGTATCTTCGATAGTTTCCGTATATTTCCATTTCGAAACGAATGCGGTTCATTAATCAATAGATGCGGCTTTGGTTTATCCGTTCTATTTTTAGAGTAAGCTATGTAAAGGAAAACGTCCGAAGGCAACCGAATGGAGCGTTATTATGCGGTTTAGTTTACCTATGGAGACGGTATTTTCTTTACGCTCTGTTTATCACGTGTAGCTGTTATCAATTCGTCATGGGCAAATGTGTATTCAACCAAAAGTGGTGTACAACGTATGGCTGGGCAATGAAAGCGGAAGATAAGTTCAAGGCGTATTGTAAAAAGTTGATTGATCTTGGCAAGATGGGAGAAGGTGCTTTGCGCTCGCATGAAAAAGGTGAAAAGCACAAAGTCAACCAGCGATTAGATTCCACGCAAAGAGGCATGGGAACATTTACTATTCCTCCCCCACCTCCTCGTTCGACTACCACTGCTGATGGTGCGAGTCCCCACCTCCTCGTTCGACTACCACTGCTGATGGTGCGAGTGTGCTGATCGCGAGTTCTTCGACAAGTGGACACATGCAAACATATGTAGCGAAAACCGATGTTTTGAAGGCAGAAATTTTGTGGACATTGCAAACTGTCGTTGAAATATTTAAAGTCACTGTATTTCGATTTAATTTCATTAAATTTGCTTTGAAAGACAGTAGGGTCTGTGCTGGATTTGTTATTACAAAGATCAAAAATAATTGTTGGTGTTTCCAAAGTCCACGGTGGAATTTGCGGTACTTTGTACTTGGCAATCAAATTTAGGTCGATTTCATTGTCTCTTAATTTTCGTTTAATACGAAGACCAAATGGTCGAATGGCCTTCGTATTTCCATCAAAAAGAGGTTCACAACTAGGATTAAAACATTATCGGAAGTTGGGTTTGAAGGGTTAGACTTTAATTTAATGCCGTATTGAAGAGCTAATTTGTCCCGTCTATGAGACAGTGATGGTTCATTAGCTTCAACATATAGACTTTCGGCTGGTGATGTACGAAAGGCACCTAAGGCGAGTCGTAGTCCTTGATTATGTATAGGGTCGAGCATCTGCAAGTACGACTTAGTGTTTGCAACAACTTTAAGTAAGTTAAGAGCTTTAAGGCATTTGGCCTTCAAGTATTTAAGGTGTGGTATAAACGTTTTAATTTACGGTCGAATAAGACCGTAAGATGGTGAATAAGACCGAGATGTTGAATATGACTGAGTATCAGCCAGACTCAGCTCCGCTTCACTGAGCTCCGTTTCATTGAACTCCGGTGCAGCAAGTTCCGAAGACACGGTAGCTATTCCGCTTTGCTGAAACATGATAACAATAATGGATGAGGCTGCGTTTTATGATGTATTAACAAAAATAATATTTATATAAGAATATAATATTTATATTAATATTTATATAAGAATAAGAAAAAATATTAAAACTGCTGCGCGGTTTTATAAATCACGATTATGCTTAGACATATCTCAAATAGTATCTCAAATAGTGAAAACAGAGGACGCAGCAGGTAAACTATGTTTCCATCTCCGCTATAGTGTTTTTTAGTGTTAAACCAAGGTGCCACTTTAGCGAAATCGAACGCGTTTTTGTTCTATCAAATTGCCCCGTTTCAAAACATTTCGAACTGTCATTTAAATGTAAATATATTTCGTTATTCCATTTCGTTAAGCACACTTCCTTATTATTGGGCATTCTGGAACGAACTTTTATTAAGAATCCATTAGTATCATTAAAAGTCTCCATGTTTGGATATCTAAAGTTGTTTAAATTTCCTACAAAAAATAACTTACCGAGATAGAGCTCGAAATTATAGTGGATGCTGATATAAGAAGTAGTTGCGATTATATACTACTCGACATTCATTAAAATTAAGTCGATGACAGTGAAATATTTTGTGTGTCATATTTCATGAAGATAATAACGCATCTACAATAAAAGTCATCGATCAAAAGCAAAACTCACGTCTAAAACATGTTTAGTCATGCCTTAATTTATTTATTTTATGTATTTATAATGTATTTTTTAATATATGTAGATCTAAATCATGATTAATGTATCAAAACCAGCGAGGGTCACGTTTATAGATGCGTAATGCTATAGACATTTCTTTATAAACTAATGTGATTTAAAGTCAATTATTTTCATATATTACCACACCCGCAAATTAGCATAATTGCACCGTCAGCAAATCTACTACGGATATACCTAATGTATTTTTAATGTATTTTTAATATATTTTTAATGTATGAAGATAAGAGTTATGATTAAAGTCGTTTGGAGGCGTGAAGATAAAAATCATGAGTAATGTTTAGAAACCCGTGAGTGTCAGGTTGATTGAAGTGTAATGTCGTAGAAACGTATTTATAAACTCATATTATTATATTAATACAATAACGCACCTAAAAATTAGCATTATTGTGTCATCAAAAATTAGTATATTTGCTACATCAGCAAGTCTATTATAAAGTACCGAGTTATCGACTGTGGGTCCCGCGAGTTACACGGAATTCAAGTCGTTGAGTGTAGATCCCGCGAATTAGTAGTCACCTTGTCGTCGTTGTTGTTGTTGTTGTCGTTTTTGTTTTATTTTGTTTCCGTTTTCCGCTTAAATCACATGGTGTAAATTTAGAATTTGTTTTAGAAAATTTGTGAGAAAATCATGGCTTTAGCAATCTTCGCCATCATTGTGGGGTTGTTACTACGATCAACGTTACAATCACAACCCTTGCTGGTTGATCATCATTGCTGCGATTGTATTGTGCGGGATGTAGAAATGAGGTGTGTGTTTCAACAGCAAGGAGAATACGCTGCACTTCACATAACAAACATAACACGTATTGTGTTCGATAGGTTAACTAACAGTTACATCAATACACGCAACATGCCTTTCTTAAGGATAATAGAAATTGAGACCACATCGGCGTTGGACATAATTAAAAAATGTGAGCATCTCATAGGTGGGAGAAGTAGTGAATCCACTCCATGGAATGGGATTGATGGGATTGAGGTGCTTGAAGGAGACACTAAAGGTTACTGCGAGGTTCATGTAAGTGTAAAATTGTAGTAAGTGTAAAATTGTAATAAGTATAAAAACTAGTAAAAATAATGATGATTAGGTGACACATACATGAATGTTGTATTTGTATAACACTACATCTGCAGTTTTTAAAATAGATTTTTAAATTAGATTTACATGCATTTTTACAACGCTGCATATGCATGATACGCACTTATATCTGCATATATAACAGTATTCAAATTCCTTCATACTTAGCCATAGTTTGAGTCTGATGTGGGTTGTTGTTGTTTTTTTGTTGTTGTTTTTTAAAAAATAAATGTATTTCATTAATTTATTTCATTAATTTATTTCATTATTTATTTATTTAGACTGCCACATCAACATAGACTGAGGTAACAACAGAGGTGGTGGCAAAGATGGGCACAGCAGAGATGGTGGCAGAGACGAAGGTAGCGTCAGAGACGGTTGTGACAACAGAGACGGTGTTGACAACAGAGGTGGTGGCAAAGATGGACACAGCAGAGACGGCGGCAGAGACGAAGGTAGCATCAGAGACGGTTGTGACAACAGAGACGGTGGTGACAGCAGAGGTGGTGGCAAAGATGGACACAGCAGAGACAGTGGCAAAGATGGACACAACATTGACAGTGGCAAAGATGAAGACAACAGTGACAGTGGCAGAGACGAAGGTAGCGCCAGAGGCGGTTGTGACAACAGAGACGGTGGTGACAACAGAGGTGGTGGCAAAAACACTTCAGCAATCACTGGAAGAGTTAAGGGATGTTGGTAAGAGAAACACAATTCTTACTATTTTTGTATCATAGCTTTTGCTGCCAATGTGCTATGTATTATAGTTATAGTTATGCAGTACAAAGCATATAAAAAATATAGAAACTACATCCCACCCAAATCATATAGAGCATCAACTTCATCATTAGTGAGTGCAGAAAGTAACAACGTGTATCTACATCCAATAACTAGGCAACAAATGAGATCAGTTGAACTTGAAATGATTGAAAGACATTGTATTAATTCCGATGATGATGATAATGTGGGTGATGATAATTCCGATGATGATGTCATATATGAAACAATCCTCATAATTTATTTCAAGTATATATTTAGTATATATTTAGTATATATTTTATTTGTAATGAATATATAGTACACCCATATATAGTACACCCATATATATAGTATATATTTTACTTGTAATGGATATACAGTACATCCATATATAGTACCTATGCATAGTGTGTATCCATATTCATATATATAGATGTAATTCTTTTTGCAGTGATTGGTGTCAGTGTTTCGCTGGGTATGTGTATGGCAGCAGTATCATCTTTACTGATTTATTGTCGACATTTACTGCTAGTGAATCGACCATCACTGCTGTCAGATTTGTCACCATCATCATCACCGTCATCTCCCCCATCACTCTCATCTCCAACAGAACTACTTCAGACTCCCACCAGTCACCGCCCTAACCCCCGGTATAACCTCCGATCACAGCGGCATATTGTTTTTCAGGATAGTGCTGTATAGATTGTTTAGGATAGTGCTGCATAGTGCTGTATTATGATATACTTATTATCATAATCTCATTTGTCCTTTTAAAAATATATGTCCTTTAAAATATATGCCCTTTAAAAAATATCAATTAGGATGTTTCCCTTTAACGTCACTACACCAGTTATGAATGGAGCATTCCACTGGATTGTACTATGATCTCCATATATGGAAATATGTGTAAATTAAATATGCAACGCTGTTTGTAGACACCGCTATTTATAGATTTTTTTTTACAGGCGCTTACTCAGTCGTGAAGGATAGTTACATTTAAAGAATGAATGAATGAATGAATGGTGTTTTACGGCACGTCGACACATAAACAGGTCATATTGCGCGCAAAAAAAAATATAAAAGAAGAAGTATTAATTAAAAATTAATGTAAATATATAAAGATAAAACTATCAAAAAAAAAGGGATGATAAGGTGTAATATAAACTATGTATGTAAATCAATAAATGCCCGGCAACGGGTATATAAACAAGTAAATATATATAAGAACACATTACAATGATTTATATAGTCTGATCTCTTTCAGGAAATCTAAAACAAGACTAAAATCTACAGTATCAAATAACTCTTTCATAGTATTAACATTGTAGTACCTTTGACGCATAGGATCAAAGTCTACACATTCCAATAAGATGTGTTTGACCGTTAACGGTGCAAAGCAGGGTATACATTCCGGTAATTGCTCACCTTGTAATAAATATGAATGAGTATAACGTGTATGCCCTATCCTGCACCGGGCTAGGACAACTTCCTCTCGACGAATGGGTCTACTAGAAGAACGCCATTCTCCGAGTAACGGTTTAATTGGATGGAGTTTATTGTTAACTGACAAATCCCAAGCGGCTTGCCAAGAGTTACGAATATATGTGTTAATACAACTTTTAAAATCAGTATAAGGTAATTTGGTATGCGTTACATGTAAATCTAATGCTGCCTTAGCAGCACTATCAGCTCTATCATTACCAGGTATTCCTACATGGCTTGGAAGCCAGCAGAAAATAATAACATTATCAATTATAAGAGAATTGTACTTTTCTAAAAGTTGAAGCACAACTGGGTTATCATGTTTCATATTACCCAGTGCTTGAAGAGATGAAAGGGAATCAGAAAATATTACAAAATGGTCATCATCAGATTCCTGAATATAATTTAAGGCAAGTTCAATTGCCTTAAGTTCAGCTGAAAAGATAGAGGCCTTATCAGGCAGGCGGCTCTTTATGCTTTGTTTGTGAACAACAGCTGCTGCAGCTACCTTATCTCCATCTTTAGAGCCATCTGTGTAGATATGCTGAAAGTTACTGTATTTCGATTTAATTTCATTAAATTTGCTTTGAAAGACAGTAGGGTCTGTACTGGATTTGTTATTATTACAAAGATCAAAAATAATTGTTGGAGTTTCCGAAGTCCAAGGTGGAATTTGTGGTACTTTGTACTTGGCAATCAAATTTAGGTCGATTTCAGTGTCTCTTAATTTTGGTTTAATACGAAGACCAAATGGTCGAATGGCCTTCGGTTTTCGATCAAAAAGAGGTTCACAACTAGGATTAGAAACATTATCGAAAGTTGGGTTTGAAGGGTTAGACTTTAATTTAATGGCATATTGAAGAGCTAATTTGTCTCGTCTGTGAGACAGTGATGGTTCATTGGCTTCAACATATAGACTTTCGGCTGGTGATGTACGAAAGGCACCTAAGGCGAGTCGTAATCCTTGATTATGTATAGGGTCGAGCATCTGCAAGTACGACTTGCGAGTTGATCCATATACTATTGAGCCGTAGTCCAGCTTGGATCTGATAAGAGATCTGTAAAGTCGCAAGAGGACTTTTCGATCTGCTCCCCAATTAGTGTTTGCAACAACTTTAAGTAAGTTAAGAGCTTTAAGGCATTTGGCCTTCAAGTATTTAAGGTGTGGAATAAACGTTAATTTACGGTCGAAAATAAGACCAAGGAATTTTGTCTCATCCACTACTGGTATTGGTGACCCATCCAGTGTTAGATGAGGGTCTTCATGATGTTTACGAAGTTGACAAAAGTGCATACAATTAGTTTTAGATTTAGAAAATTTAAAACCATTTTCATCAGACCAGGTCTGAAGTATTTTCATCAGACCAGGTCTGAAGTTTATTGAGACATTGTTGTAATTGTCTCTCGATAGTATTCATGTTTTTTGCACGATAACATATAACAAAGTCGTCAACATAGAGCGAACAATCCACACCTGGATTGATGCATTTTACTATACTGTTAATCTTTATATTAAAAAGTGTGACAGATAGTATGCTGCCCTGTGGAACACCCATCTCCTGTTCATGAATATCAGAGAGGGTTGAACCCATTCGGACACGAAACTGTCTATCATCTAAGAATTTCTCTATAAAAATGGGTAATCGGCCTCTAAGACCAATGTCATGTAGATCATTCATAATACCGTACTTCCATGCAGTATCATAAGCTTTCTCCAAGTCAAAAAATACAGCGACTAAATGTTCTTTTTTTATGAAAGCTTCCCTAATAAACGATTCAAATCGTATGAGATTGTCTGTTGTGCCTCGTTGGCGCCGGAATCCACTTTGATACTTTGTTATCAGTTTGTTGGACTCCAGGTACCAAACGAGTCTCTCATTAATCATTCGTTCCATGGTTTTACATATACAACTCGTTAAAGCGATTGGGCGATAATTTATTGGGTCCGTATGATCCTTTCCAGGTTTGGGGACTGGAATAACGATTGCTTCCCGCCAAGAATCGGGGAAGATTCCCGTCACCCAAACCTTATTAAATATATCAAGAAGGGTAGAGAGACAGGATTCAGGTAAATGTTTTAGTAATTGATAATGGATATCATCAGGACCAGCTGATGTATCATGAGCCTTTTTAAGGGACTCTCGAAGTTCTTTGAGAGTGAATAGTTTATTGTATTTCTCCAAGTTTTTCGACTTGAAGTTCAGCTTCTTCTGTTCTTTTTGTTTCTTATTTTTCAGAAAATTTGGTTGACAATTTTCATCAGAAGAATTTTTCGAAAAAGTTTCTGCCAAAGTGTTTGTAATATCTTTGACAGATGTTATATCTCCATTATCTGTTTTAAGATGATTTACAGAACTAGAATTACCTTTACCACTTATTTTCCGGACCATGTCCCACGTCTTCTTAAGAGATGAGCGAGAATTCATCAAAGAATGAACATTATGTTGTTAGGGTTTATGTTGTAAGGGAGGTCAGGGTGTATGTAGGTAGTAATGCAGCTGTTAGCTCCCAACATATGCATATAATATAAAGCTATCATCTTGGATTGAGGAAGGGAAAACAAAAGGGAAATCAACCTTGTGTGATGATATAAACTTAGTTTCTTTATTCATAGTTCCATTTATATATTAGTTTCATTTATAACATTAAACGTGAAGTTTGAAGTTATTACATTTAAGCATATCTACATTCCAAAGCCCGCACATGGTATGAGTAAAAATATTGCTCATCTTTCAAGTATTCTGAATTGTTCACTTTCACTCATTCCTTTTCATTAATTCCATATTTATACGTCATTACATTTCATTTGACTATTGTACTGTATCTAATAAAATCAATAAGAAACAATAAAACAATTACATTCCAAAATAGTTACATTCCAAAAATTGTTCACATAAAATGTTATTAAAAAAAAGAGTCTTTTATTTTTCTTCCCGAACATCCAGTTTTTCTTCTGTGTCTCTGTAAAAAGAAAAGAAAAGTAAAGTTTATTACATAGCACATAAATTACAGGGTACATTAAATTACAAGATACATAAAACGTATTATGATATGTATGTGAAACATTAAACATAGTGTGTATATGTATTCACATTCTTATAGCAATAGTTATTGTTAAATATATTATGTGTTTAAGGTTGTTATAATATGGTTGTGTTACAATAAGGTTGTAACATTTTTATCTTGATTTGTTCCAGGTTTTTAAACAAGTTTTACTAGAAAACTGGTTATAATGTTTGCATAATTTTTATTTTTATTCTTTCAATGTTTTGTATTTGTAATGTTTTGTATTTGTATATAAGCGTATGTGCTAGTGATTGTTGCTAATACTATTTCATATGGATATGTCATCATATGGGTACGTCGCCAATTTCTATTAGTTTACTCGGGTATGTTAGTTTACAATTAAATGTTACTTCATATGGGTATGTTAGTTTATAATTAAATGTTACTTCATACGGGTATGTCATTTCATGTCATTACATATGAGTATGTCATCAACTAAAAGTTTACTACATACGGGTATATCATCAACTAAAATGTACTTCACACGGGTATTTTATCAACTAAAATGTTACTTTGTATGGGTTTGTCATCGACTAAAGTGTTAGTTCATACTGTTTTGTCATCAACTGAAATGTTATTTGATATGTGTATATTATCGACTAAAATGTTAGTTTATATGAGTATGTCATCAATTAAAATGTTACTTCACATCAACTTATATTTTAAGGGGTGTGCCGTGATTAATATTGTAGGTGTGACATAAATGAGATTGTGTTGTTGTTGTTTTAAACTAATATATGATCAAGATTATATATGGCTAAGCTTATGGTGATGATGGTGAAGTGTTTGTTCGTAAGTTTTATACATAAGTTTTGTAAAACATAGTATATCATGTTACTGTTATTTCAAGTAAGTGCCAATCAAAATACTAGTCAAATTAAGTGCCAATCAGTGTTGTTGATGAGATTTGAGATTATTGTTGATGAGATTTGAGATTATTGTTGATGAGATTTCAGGTTATTGTGTTGAGATTATTTGTTTATTGATGATTACATTACGCTTTTCCAGTGATTAGTTCCTACATAAGATGCATATATTTTTAAAAATTTGTTTTTTTGTTAAAAAAATAAAATGATATTATATAACGTTAAGTATATTTTTATACATTTCTATGAAGGATTTTATTATCTTGATGTCTCAAATGTTTTATAAAAGTATAGTTAAATAAATATTTTATATATCATATGTGTGCACTGTTTTCTTTCATTCAACCATAGATGTGTTTTATAAAGGTTTATTTTTATAAAGGTTTAAACTTACATAAGTCTATGAGTTATGAGTAAGCTCCGCAACTTTACACTCATAGGTGTCACCAGCGGTATTGATGGCTATAGCTACAGCTGCCATCGCGGCTCCTGCAAAAGCCCCATCCACTTCATGAGATGGAGTTCGGTGGCTTACTTCACTGCCTTCACCGGCATCATCATTAGCATCATCACCATCCACATCACCACCCACATCAGCATCGTTACTGGTGCCAACATCAACTTTAGTTGCCGTGTAATATGGTTTTGGTTTCGCTATTACAAAAAAATCATCTCTATAGTTCGAAACTTCATTCTCTAAATTCACATTTTCAGCATGGAGTTTTGTATTACTCTCATACATTTCAGCACACTCTTCCCTCAATCGCAGCAACTCTGCATGAATATTCATCTTATCACTTCTTGTTTCAAATAGTTCTGTTTTTAGTTTCTTGTTTTTTCGTTCTAATCTTATTAGTCTTTCAGAGTAAATATCCAATGTCTTGGCAGTAGCAGACTTTCCATGATAAATGTGCAATTCCGATGCTTCATGCATAGACTTCATAAAATCAATGAACTTATCCATAACCTGATCGACCATAGTTTATAATATGTTCGCTAGTTTGTTATAGTGTGAAACGTAGAAATTGGTTCTAAATATGGGTAGCGTGGACTTTTTATAATACTTCTCAAGTCTTTGAAACTTTCAGGCGAGGTGAAGGACGGCTTTTTTCATTCGTTTAAGTAAAATTAACAAGTAAATTTTATGTAGATCTGCACTTGAAAAAAAAAAAAATTCATACACAAAAGAATTGGATTCAGGTTATCAGTGTGTCATCGTAAGACTCCGGCCGTGATTCGAGACGTGAGTAGGGTGTGTTACTTTTTACTAATGTTACTTTTGACTTTTATTTAATTTTTCAAAAATATATTAACTTCGATCACCACATGCTAAACTAGTATGTCAAACTAGTAGGTTATCATTGCGTGTCATCTAACATCATTGTGGGTAATCTAAAATCACTACAATTGTGTGGTCAGCGATTTTGTTCTAGAAATGAACATATATAGTACTCGTGATATGTGTGCAAATGCAATATATCAGCAGTTTAATCGTGACTAGCTAGCTATGTCACGGACACATATTAAAAACAAAGACATATTAAAAACAATGACAATAGTTGCAATGCTTTTATGACAGTTTATTTGAGTGGGACCAATTCAATAAAATGCCGATGAAACAATTCAATAGAGTGTCGATGACACAATACAATACATATGTAAATGGAAACGATTCAATAAAAATGTATAAACACCCATAACACATGCTCTCAAAGGCTATATTAAGAAAGTTGAACATGCAATTAGATAATAGCTTGTGCTTTCTCAGAGGTTTTTTAAGTTAAAAGAAATGTTGCTGACAGCGTATTTTATCTAGGTCATCATATCAATAACTTATATTGTATCAAATACGTATATAAACTAGCTGACAGCTTTTTCACAAAAAAAGTTAATTATTCCTTTCAAAAAAAAAAAAGTTAATTATTCCTTTCAAATGCTTAAAGTGTAAACGTGCTGATTCATTGATATAAATCATTATGTGATTAATGTCTTCTTCATATAAATTTATTTATATCACCATATGATTAATATCTGTGTGATTTATGCGATTTGGTTTTATGTTTCTATGATATTGGAGCAAAATGTCCACATACAGTAAATAGAGTGTTTCTGGTCTCTACCTATATACAGCGCCTGTTATTACTTAGCGCTCTGAAACGCTTTTGCGAACCCTAAAAAGCTTCGGCATTTTTAGAATCAGTTTTTCCACATATATATGTATGCACGTATAATCGCGTGATAAAAAAAATGGCGACGAACATAGCGGCGGAAATTATGATTTATCAAAGGCACCAAATTTGAAAAAAAAGCACCAAATTTGAAGAAAAAAAGCGCCCAATTTGAAAAAAGGCGCCAAATTAAAAAAAAAGCGCCAAATTTGAACAAAAAAACGCCAAAATTAGGGAGGAGGAAAAACCCTCTGGGAGGGTGCGTCTCCCATCCTTTTTCACCTACTTACAGACCACAACAGTATGTAAAGATTGCAGTATATTTGTATTCAAATTTTAACAAAAAGTAACAGTGTTTATAATTATTTTTCAATTTTGATATAGATATAAAATTGGTGATGCTTTAAATGGTTGATTATAATTTAAAATGTTAGACTATAATTTAAATAAAAATCTTGATGCTTTTTACATTTGATACTTTTTAACATTTGACATTACATATGTAATACTGTGCCTCACGTTTTTTATATTACGCATCGTGTAATATATTCCTTGTGTTTGATATAATATAAAACAATGGATAACTAAGATTTGTTTACATTTGTATCTATGCATTTATATTATGACAGCTTTATTGTTAAGCTTGATGTTAAACAAGAGGCCCAAGAGGCCTGTGGACGCTCTACTGGCTAACATGGCTCTTATAACATCAATGAAGCGAGTGACTGCCATTTACGTTTTTTTGGAAGTTTCGGGCAAAAAACAGCTTTTGAACTAAATGAAGGGCCACAACTAAAGAATCTGTTAAAGTTCGGTAAAGATCAGATGAAAATGAAGGCCCTACCGTATTAACGAGGCAAAATATAGAATTTTTAACCAAATCAAGAGCCACAACTCCTCTGTTACTGGTCCGACTGGTCCAACATAGAGCTAAAAAAATAAATATTAATTTAAAAAAATTAAAGAAAAAAAAAAATTAAAAAAATAATAATTTAAAAAAAATAAAAGTTTGGTAACGATCGGATGAAAAATGAAGGCCCTCTCGTCTTAACGAGGCAAAATATAGCATTTTGAACTAAATCAAGGGCCATAACTAAGCTGTTACTGGTCTGATATGTTTGGTTTTCGTACTTGTCCGAGCTTTCATTGATATTAACAATCTGATAAAGTTTGGTAAAGATCGGATGAACAATGAAGCCCCTATCGTCTTAATGATGCAAACTACAGCATTTTTAACTAAATCAAGGGCCATAACTTCGCTGTTACTGGTCCGGTATGGCTAGTTTTCGAACTTGCTCGAGCTTTCATTGATATTAACAATCTGATAAAGTTTGGTAAAGATCAGATGAACAATGAAGCCCCTATCGTCTTAACGAGGCAAAATATAGCATTTTTAACTAAATCAAGGGCCACAACTCCGCTGTTACTGGTCCGATATGGTTGGTTTTCGAACTTGTTCGAGCTTTTATTGACATTAACAATCTGATAAAGTTTGATAAAGATCGGATGAACAATGAAGCCCCTATCGTCTTAACGAGGCAAAATATAGCATTTTTAACTAAATCAAGGGCCATAACTCCGATATGGCTGGTTTTCGAACTTGTCCGAGCTTTGATTGATATTAACAATCTGATAAAGTCTGGTAAAGATTGGATGAACAATGAAGCCCCTAGCATCTTAATGATGCAAACTACAGCATTTTTCACTAAATCAAGGGCCATAACTTCGCTGTTACTGGTCCGGTATGGCTAGTTTTCGAACTTGCTCGAGCTTTCATTGATATTAACAATCTGATAAAGTTTGGTAAAGATCAGATGAACAATGAAGCCCCTATCGTCTTAACGAGGCAAAATATAGCATTTTTAACTAAATCAAGGGCCACAACTCCGCTGTTACTGGTCCGATATGGTTGGTTTTCGAACTTGTTCGAGCTTTTATTGACATTAACAATCTGATAAAGTTTGATAAAGATCGGATGAACAATGAAGCCCCTATCGTCTAAACGAGGCAAAATATAGCATTTTTAACTAAATCAAGGGCCATAACTCCGATATTGCTGGTTTTCGAACTTGTCCGAGCTTTGATTGATATTAACAATCTGATAAAGTCTGGTAAAGATTGGATGAACAATGAAGCCCCTAGCATCTTAACGAGGCAAAATATAGCATTTTTAACTAAATCAAGGGCAATAACTCCGCTGTTACTAGTCCGATATGGCTGGTTTTCAAACTTGTCCGAGCTTTCATAAAGTTTGGTAAAGATATGATGAAAAACGAAGGCCCTATCATCTTAACGAGGCAAAATATAGCAATATAGCATTTTCAACTAAATCAAGGACCATAACTCTGGTGTTACTGGTCCGATATGGCTGGTTTTCGAACTTGTTCGAGCTTTCATTGATATTAACAATGTGGTAAAGTTTGGTAAAGATAGGTTGAAAAATGAAGGCCCTATCGTCTTAACGAGGCAAAATATAGCAATATAGCATTTTAACTAAATCAAGGGCCATAACTCCGCTGTTACTTGACCGATCTGGCTGGTTTTCGAACTCATCCGAACTTTCATTGATATTAACAACCTGTTAAAGTTTGGTAAAGATTGGATGAAAAATGAAGGCCCTATCGTCTTAACGAGACAAAAGTTAACAACGGACGGACGGACGACGGACAACTCGGCATCCCATAAGCTAAAAATAATAGATTATAATTTAAATAAAATCATATATGATATTCATGTCTTCTTGAATTTATATAAAACTCTACAAAGGTGTGGATTCTGAATCCACCCTTGCTACCACTCATACATCATACACAAAATCAATTAAGGTTCAATACTCAAGTGATATGAAAACGCAACACGGGAATTTCCGCTATATATTGTATGTACAATATGCTGCTTTTAATCGAATGGTACATGGCTACGTAAGACCTTTCCTTTTGGATAAAATACTAAAACAACAAATAATACAGCAAATAGTATTCCTGCAATGTTTCATTATTCACAGAGTACGCGTTTGGCTCAATCATGTGAGCAAACTTAGGATGCAAAATTTTGCAAACTATTTACGTTAAATACAGTACTGAACTTGCTCAATTTTTCGAGGAGCAACTTCAACATTGATGAAGTTCTTGTTACAAAGTGTAGTGTGATTAAAACGTCTACAACGTCACAGTTGTGTCCTTTCTCTAGTTAACTGCAACTGTTTTTAAAAAAACATCTTGGGATTTCTTTGGAATATTATGTGCAATTAAGTGTGCAGTATATACAATATATAGCGGAAATTCCCGTGTTGCGTTTTCATATCACTTGAGTGTAGTTGCTGCTTTAGAGAGTATCGTCCTGAATATTGTCCTCTCCGCTTATTTCACTGAATTCATAAGAATTATCAGTATACCCAGAACGTTTCAACGCCTTCTGTAATTCTGTAAACGTGTTACTTAAGATGGTGTTGTTGCTTTGTGACTTATTTAATTGTTCAAGAAGAAATTGATTTCCGTCTAATGATGTTTTATGGGAAGACTCGGTCTTTTCAATTCGTTCCCGTAAATGTTTCAGCTCTTGTTGCAAACTTGTAATACAGTTGTTGCTTCTATGTAGATCGTTTTGTAGCTGAATCTTTTCATTTTGGAGATTTTGCGTTTTAGATGTATTTTTCTGATTTAACAGTAACTGTGAATACCTGTTTGAACTATTTCTTTCCCCTTCTGTTGATACTTTTATTGTATCTAAAAAGTCAGCTAACATCTTTTAAATAAAGAGCCTATCGTTCATAATTCTCCCAAAATGATACGAAATAACTTTATTGTAAAATAAAAGCGAGATCTTGTATAATCTAAAGACTGGATTTCGTATATATATATATATATATACAGCTACTGTAGGTGGGTTTGAATGAATGAATGAATGAATGAATGGTGTTTTACGGCACGTCGACACATAAATAGGTCATATTGTGCGCAAAAAAATGATGAAAATAAAGAATTAATTAAAAATTAATGTAAATATATAAAGATAAAATTATTAAAAAATAAGGGATGATAAGGTGTAATATAAAGTATGTATGTAAATCAACAAATGCCGTCAACGGGTATATAAACAAGTATAAATATATAAGAACACATTACAATGATTTATATAGTCTGATCTCTTTGAGGAAATCTAAAACAAGACTAAAATCTACAGTATCATATAACTCTTTCATAGTATTAACATTGTAGTACCTTTGACGCATAGGATCAAAGTCTACACATTCCAATAAGATGTGTTTGACCGTTAACGGTGCAAAGCAGGGTATACATTCTGGTAATTGCTCACCTTGTAATAAATATGAATGAGTATAACGTGTATGCCCTATCCTGCACCGGGCTAGTATAACTTCCTCTCGACGAATGGGTCTAGTAGAAGAACGCCATTCTCCGAGTAACGGTTTAATTGAATGGAGTTTAATTGAATGGAGTTTATTGTTAAAGGACAAATCCAAGCGGTTTGCCAGAGTTACGAATATATGTGTTAATACAACTTTTAAAATCAGTATAAGGTAATTTGGTATTAGATATAGGTAAATCTAA